>JADDOH010012625.1:0-26587 GCA_016648135.1 Agrypnia vestita
CACACGAAAATAATGTTAATTCTCAGAAGAAAAGACACCGACACATACTGCTTTCCAACTGTCACTAGTGGTCGGATTTATAAAAGGTTTAAATCCTATTTTGTATTCAAGAACACATTCTTATTTGTGAAGTTGCAATTTTTTCAGACCAAAGTTCTGTGAAATTTAAAACCAAATTAATTCATCAATTAGAAAGACATACAGAAAAATCTAATCCACGAAAAAATATTTGGCTACTACCGGATATATATTCATAGAAATATACAAGGATTTCTATAACTCAATTGGATAAAGCGCCGGCCCCGGAAAGGAGGAGTCGAATCCCGGTAGTAGCCAAATATTTTTTCGTGGATTATTTTTTTTTTGTATGACTTTCTAATTGATTAATTAGTTTCGTTTAAATCCTGGCTAGCGTTTAGCGTAGAGTAGCGGGCGTCAGTTTGGACCAATCAAAAATCATTTCGCGGCCGGTAGCCCAGCAGTCACGAAACATTTTTTTTTATTTAAAAAGTAATGGAAACCTAAGAGGTTTATGGGTAACATTTTTACATGATTCAATATAAGAAAATATATTAATATAATTTCGATACAAAGTAATTTTTTTTATAGTTGGCCGAGTTTTAATATTTTTGTCACATCTGTTTTGAATTTGTCAGTGGTCAGTTGTTTGGTCTGTTGTGGCAGGTCATTGTATAGTTTTAGTTCGTTGCAAATTAGTCGGGATTGTCCTGTTTTTGTTTTGGCGTGTGTTATCTGATAGTTTTGAGCCATTCTAGTGTTGTGTTGGTGTTTTTCGTATATTTTGTGCAATTTTATGTCTTCGTCTTATATTTCGCCAATTGCTAGTCTGTGAATGATTTTAAGTGTTTCAATTTTTGTAATGTTTTCGATGTTTAATTGTTATGTTATACGGTATACAGTTTCAGTTGGTGTCCGGTATTTCAGATCATAGACCATTTTTAATATTTTGTTTTGCTGTCGTTGGAGTCTGTTTAGGTTAGTTTTGTTTCCGGTTCCCCAGAAGGGTATCAAATATCCTGTTCTTTTTTTTATGGTCTTTGGTGTGATTTCGTGTATTTTGTGGAATAGGCTGGTCAGTTTTGTCAGTGAGTCAATTACTTTGTCTATTTGAAAGGTCCATTTGAGATGTCTGTCTATGTTGAGTCCTAAGGATTTAGTATTTTCTAGTTCAGTAAGTGTTTCATTATGTATTTTTATGTCCATTTTATGCGTTTTCCGTTTGGCCTCAAAGTTAATGTAGTTACATTTTTGAGCGTTTAAGGTTAATATATTTATTTTTGTCCATTCAGTTAGTATGTCTATGTCTTTGTTGATTTGTTTTGTGGTTTCTATGTCATTATTGTTTTCATAAATATATTGTCAAGTGTTCTTCTATTTGTACATCTAATTTCGGTTTTGATCCTCGCGATTAGAGTTATCATTAGATAGACAAGGTATTTTACGTATCTCAACCATTTGTGAATGCTCTGAATTGCTTATATGGTCAAACGGAAAATGTACTGAAATGTCTTACTGTTATTTCTTATCTCACGACCGGCCCCAGCTGAGCGCGGGCACGTTCATATGCAGATGTATGGCTCGCCGGGAGACGTCCACCGGGCTCAGTGGTCCATGACACGTGTACTCATACACGATTCTCGGTTCGCCATGCCGATCATGATTACAATAATCGTGCGTCCATCTCAAATACTCATTCGGAAGTTGACCAGAAAATAATGATCATTGCGGGGATTACGTTTAAGAATTTCCTACTGATATTTTGATACACCAAAAAAGGTTAATTGTGGGATATAAAAGCAGAAGTAGCAAAAAAAATTAATGCAATCATCAAGGATTAAAAATTTACGTGCAATACTTTTACCTTAGGTGTACAATATTTTTAATTCTTACCTTAGATAGATATTCAATAGTTTGGGTATGAGTCTATAAGTATAGAACATTTATTTTTTTATTAATTAATGTCCTAGTGGGCTTTTACAGTACAAAATAATTAAAAATATTTTTATATTCCTAACACAAAACACATTTTACAGTAAATAATTAAAAAATAATAATATAAATAAAACATTTTTAAGATAAATGAACGATATGAAATGTAACAAAATAAATGTAACAATATAAAATAAACAGTTTAAAATAAATTAACAATTGAAATGAACAATAAATATAAACGATGATTAGTACACAAGCAAATAGTAACAATTAGAAACTTTTAACAAATCAGTAATAGAGTAAAATAAAGAAAATTAAACCAAGATACCAGATAAATAAGATAAGAAGATAAAATAAACCAAAAAAAAATATGAAATATAAAAATCAAAACATATTTAAAAGGGAAATGAACAATAATTATGACACTTTAAAATAATTAAATATATATAATTATAAAAATTTAGCCCATTAAACTGTAATTAATTTTATTGGTATATTTTAAGTATTTCTTTAATTCGGGTATGCTCCTACAACGAAAAATGTCTACGAATTCCGAAAATTTGTTTCCCAGGCAATGCAAGCGTGTTAACGGTGAAACGGTTTTACCTTAGGCTTACAATAGTTTAGACATCTTTAGGTATCCAATATTTTTACCTTAAGGATGCAATTGTTTAGGTATTTGTCTTTAGGTATACAATATTTTTATCTTAGGTGTACAATAGTTTGGGTGTTTGTCTTTAGGTATACAATATTTTTACCTTAAGTGTACAATAGTTGGGGCAGCACGCCGGTCACCTTACCTGTGAAGTTGTTAGATGATGTAGTACTTACTTACGTCATGACATTTGACAAGATGTCTTGATAATTCTCGTAGAAACTTTTGGCGTACATAAATAAGTACGTCCCTCGTCTATTACGTTAAGAGTTACGATTTGATTTGGTATAACGTATGGGTATATTTGGTGACCTTTCATGAGGTGGGCCTATGTACAGATTTAACAAGATTTAGGTTTAGGTACCTACTATTATATTGTCACGTGTCTTGGCTGCGGGAGGAATAAGTAAAAATTCTGAAAATTAATTGACAATTCAATGTACAAAGTCACTTAACACTATTTAACTTAATGCTGTTCTTTAAATTGCAATAAACACTTTATTTTCGCTTCAACACTTTATTTAACATTCCATCCAGTTTTAGCCTGTACTAATCGCTTCGATTTATTCCGCTACTTAAGTAAGAACTTCGATAGATTATTCGCCCGAGTTATCGCTCCGAATGGTCACCCCGGTCGTCGCGGCCTGCGACCGACTTCTATTTCTTTTCGCTGTCACCGCGCGCGGTCGTATTTATACCTGAAAAATGCTGGTAGTTGGTACTTTCAGGATTTTTCTAGTGTTTAGGAGAAGATTCTCGTAGCTTTTAGGTTTTTATAGGTGTTCCCGAAGATTTCAGACGCCTCCCGAAGATTGTAGATCACAGAAGTGCGTAATTATTTTTAGCATCTCTCTCGATTTGGTTCTCGGTCACGTGTCTCGTGGCTCTGCCTGCACCTGCCGCCACGTAGCGGGATGCTGCGCTGTATCCAGGAAACAGCATCGAGAGCCGAGAATGGCGAATCGGCTTGACACAGTTCCCTTATCTCGCGAGACCTCACAGCAGCGGGCCGCGCGCCACTTATATTTCGGTGCGGGTAATGATATGATTATTATTGCAGGAACAATTTTGTTTCTTTGATAACCCGCGGCCTCGTCAGACTGAACTCTGAATTAATGGCGGGAAGATGACGCCGAAATTGCAAACACTCGTATCTTGTGTTTTTTGTTAATGTTACACTCGCTCAAGGCCGCGCTTGGGCGATAAGTTTCATGCTGCAACTGTTTCAAATCGGTTTTTTTTAAATAGAGATGCGGACACGGAATACGTACCACATCAATCCTAATTATAATAATTTCGTTGTCCGTCATGCGTACGTCTATCTGTCCCCGTAACTTCGTGTAACGTCCGTAATTTAGTTCGAATTCATGGTTAAAAAAACGAAATTAAACGACCCGAGATGGGGTTTGAACCCCGGGTGAGCAAACTGGAACGCGGAGACCTAAGGAAGTTGCCATCATGGCGTGTGTGCTTCATCACTGAACACATTTGGATTGTGAAAATTGAACCTCCAGATTACGCCACGTATGCGCCAGCCACGGCGGCCACATGCCCAAAGTCATATTTTAATATTAATGCCATAAAATTATCTATCAAATAAATCTAATTTTATGGATATGTAAAACATTTTTATTTGTTTTATTTCAGTATAAAGTTCTCCGCCTGTAAATAAAACACAATTTATTTACCTCTCCTAATTATACGAAGGTCATTTGTAACATGATTAAATGTTTTTACATAAACATATTCATATATTTTATGCACCTGATATTTGTTTTGACATCACACTCACTTAAGACAACGTTCAGGACGTGGATATTGGCCAAAAACTTGGTCTTGATCACAGGGACATCCTTGGGGTCGTGGGCGAGCGACCGGCCATCCCTCCGGTTCGATTTGGCATCCTCATTTTTTTATCAGAAGAAAACTTAACCAGGAAAGACCAGGTTAATCAGATACTTAAATATGATCCTGTTAGGACCCTTAACAGTGTTGGACAGAAGATTTATGAATGTGGATAAGATGAGAGTTGTATGTCAGGACAGAAGGTTATGGCGCTCCATCCCCTCTGCCTAGCCTAGCGGAGAACGGCCTGATGATTAGTTAATAAATTAATTAGACCAACATGTCATTATTAAACTAGTTTACCCACGTTTTTTTAGTAACATTTATCAATTTGAGAATCAACCTTAACATACAGATTACAGATATATATCGTCGCGGACTTTTTTATAGAAATTTTTGAGTTCTATAACTTCTCTATAGAAAGTATTTTAATATCTCTTACCATTAAGGCAGCGTTCGTAAAAACGCATCCCTCGACCATTTTTTCGTTGACTTTTGTTGTAAAATAGGTCACTGCGAAAAGCCCTTTTATTTTATAGGAATAATATATAGCCTATGTCTACTCTGAAAGTCCATTCTAAATATTGATGAAAGAATTTTTGAAATCGAATTTAGATTATGGAGCACATATATTATATACTTCCGCAACTGGTTGATTTGATAGTAATAATTTCTTAAATCTTTCAATGTAGGAGTTGAAGGTATAGCTACGTATGGTCATTTTCTATCACGGTGAGGTAAAGGTTAAAATATTTATTGTTTGAAGTGAACAATTAGTGTCGGCACATTGTTTAGAATCCTGTCCTCACATAAACTTTGTTTCTAGTGTGATTGTAAAGGTCAGTACACAGTTATGTACATCTGCGGCACTAAAATATACATTGAAAATCAAATCGATTAATATGCATCAACATTTCAAAGTATATACATGAAGAAAAGAAGTTTATTTATTTAAACGTGCTTTAGTTAATCTTCAGTAGACACTGATTCATTGATTAAACTAGATGTTTCATACATGTTATTTTAAGTATTTGTATTGTACCTATACACATTGCTACGAAGGCCATTTTTAAATTAAGGAACGTTTACGTAAAGTAAGAACGTAATTATTCAATTTAGACTGAAATGCTGCCAGGAACTTGGCATAACTAATGGTGGTATTTTAACTGATTATAAAATAACTGTTATTTAAGGTTTTTATCTGATTGTATCGATTATCGATGGTTGGAAACTGATATTTCGCAATTTACGTAAAACCATATATCTCAGCTACCAATCATCGATACAATCAGATATAAATCTCATATATGACGAAAATAAAAATTCAAAACCTATAATATAAAATTATCGTTCGGGGGCGTAGTCACAATCTAAGGCCCGAATTTAGAGTCAACGCTTATTTTTCAGTACAAAAGAAAACTTGTAAGGCGTACCTTAACCTTTAAATCATCTATGATTGACTCTGAATTCGGGCATAAGTCGGTCGAAGGCGAAGAGTGCCCAGTGTCCTGTGTCCTCTAGTATCTTTTGTATTTAACTGTATCGTATTTGTTAAGATTTATAAACTACAAGGATATAAATAAAAGTTACTTATTAATATAAAAATAATCCATTTTCGACGGGTTATATCTATCTGTAGTTAATTTAATAATAATCACATAATAATAATTTATTACAATCAGTTCAATTCTATAAATATTCCATGTTGTTTACTGTTCACCAATTTGTAATTAATTTAGATGAAGCTCGCAAGTGCGTAAGACGGATCAATTGGCCGTATTCTGAACTAAGCAATATTGCTATTTCTGTATCTTGACAGTTATTGTATATTACAATGTATAACATTGTAATGCCGCCAATTTTGACGTTTTAAGTTTGAAAGGTTTGAAATTAATAAACTCAACTAATAAGAAAGCTCATTATTCATAATTGTAAATAACTTAACGTTTAAAACCAAATTAATTAATCAATTAGAAAGACATGCAGAAAAATCAAATATATGAGAAAATATTTGTCTGCTACCGGGATTTTTTGTGGATTTGATTTTTCTGTATGTCTTTCTAATTTATGAATTAATTTGGTTTTAAATTTCACAGTACTTTATTCTTAAAAAAATGCAACTACACAATTAGAATGTATTCTTGAATATAACTTAACGTTTTTTTACGCTTTAGAGCTTTCCGACTGATTAAATTCATCAATTCCAAACCTGTCAAACTTAAAACGTCAAAATTTGCGTCATTAAAATGTTATACACAACTGTCAAGATACATAAATAGCAATATTGCGTAGTTCAGAATACGGCCGATTATTGGGCAATCGCTTTTGGTGATGTCTCAGTGGAATTGTACATAGAATGTACAATCAACTAGCATTTGCCTCATTTTACATATTAGCTGCTTAACATTGACCCACAGATAGGCATCACAACAACGATAACAAGTAATTCTTTTTTTGACAACATGTTTAAATGTCATTGAAAGATCTTCGTAGTGCAACATAAAAATTTAAAATATGTTTTATTTTAACTTTGTAATACACACACAATGAGTTATTAATTACTACTATAGTTTCGAGAGGAGCAGTCCCTTTCACCATCAGGTATAGTTAATAACTAACCTAAATACAACATATACCAGTCTAATCGGGTTGGTCAGGGGGGCGCGCGGTGGGGAGAGGTATTTTTGGCAAAAAGCTCTAGGATTGGTGAAAAAACACACTTTTAATGATATCACGTTTCAGTACACTTCATCAATCCTATGGGAATCCATGACTACTGATATTAGGTCATGGTTGTTTTAACATTTTCGACTCATAATTAAAGCAAGAATATACTTATTAATGTTTTCCAAATAACTCTGTATATTTTCTATTATTTTAAGGGAGTATGCTAGAGACATCTGTGGTCCTTTCCTTAACACAGTATACAAAGATTTAGCCACTGGTTATGATACCTCTATATATTTAAATTGGAATATCAAGCAGTATTCTTTTTAAGTTACATATCGACGGTTCCAACGCATACTGCCGAATTTGCAAAAAAATCAATTTTTGTTTTACTATTTTAAGCCTTCCGATATACTGAATATTTTCGGATAATGTTAAAAAATGGTTTCCTTTTCATTTATAACATGCTTTGTTTCAATTTTTCAATTAATTTTGTTTAACTTTGTCAGAAAATATAGAGTAATTTGAATAATTTAAGAGAGTAAAATGGAAAAAAAAATTATGCAGATTGGACAGTGTACGTAAGGACCGTCGATTTGTATGTTATTCGTCTGAATCAGTTAACATATACACTAGAATACGCTTGAAAATTATTGTTACCCTAAACAAAAGACTTCCATACACGTTTCACATATAAATAGCTTTGTCTCCGTGAGACCTAATTAATAATTATCTCCCTGTGGACAAAATCCTGTAATTGTGTTCTCAAATCATATGTAGATATAAAAATATTTTTTTCAATTATTATTGACGCAGCATTATCATATGAAACAGTGTTTTTTTAAAAAGGGATAAAACCTAAATACATACATTAGTATGATCTTCACTTGGTAGGTATCGCTTCCAGGGTCAGCTCAATTAATAAAAGCTGTTGGTAAATGAATCGTCACTTATTATTTGATGTGTCTCCTTAACCTTTTACTTGTATTGTCCGTGAATAATCTGGGAATTGGTATGAAAAATTGGGTCGAATCCAGCGCAGTCACGGCCCTCGTTCCCAGCCGGGCGGGGTCACCGAGGAGTGATATCAGCTCCCATTAACTTATTAGGAGCTTCAATTTAATGCCCTTTTCATGTTGGCCTTCTGGAAGATCTTATTTTCTACAGCCGATAGCTGTCAAAATTATATCATCATTACCTATTATGAAAATACACAATTCTCTGTGTAACAGTTCCACGGGACAGTTCCGTCCGTCCATCTGTCTGTCTATAACTTCGTGTAACGTCACGGAATTCGCCTCTAAAAAAACAAATTACACGGCCAAAATTAAACAAAAAAAAACCGAACCAGCTCTTGGATGTTGCTATCGATGTATAGTAATGGTGCATCGTATTGAATCGATGTATTGTTAGTACAGTTGCCGGAAAACTTCTTGAATTTTTTTGGCGTAGTGGGGGAATGCGCAGAAGACAAAATTTGGGTCCCCTTGGTGGAATGGTACATGCGCAAACTTCCCCCCACTGCGCCGTAAAATTTCAAGATGTTTGCCGGCCACTGTACTTCAACATCGAATATACATTGATGTTTTTTTATTCGATGCGTCGAATACGCAAACTATGAGATGAGTGTCTATGAGTATAGACAGATTTTTCGAATTTTTATCAATCTAATATCAATATAAATTTATCAAATTTTATCTTGACGCCAAATTTTATTTTGGGAAAAAATGTCGATATTTTAGCCTAAACACGTCCATTGCGAAAAACAATGGAAACATCGATGTATACGATGAATATGATATATACATGAATACGATGTATTTCTCAATACATCGTTTTAACATCGATGCAACCGATCGATGCATTACATCGGAAAAAACATCGATGTATATTATTTTAAATGTCCATCCCTAGACTGCAGTGACTGCATCAACGCGTTATATATTGTGTTTACTTCAATAATAAATTTTCTTTATGTTTTATTATAAACGTTGAAGGTCTTTTTTTTGGTCTGTATAATATTCCGGTGGTTTAGTATTCTTGGTACGACATTCTGATGTCCATATTATTTGACATTTACGCAAATATTTTCCTCGAAATTGTAACATTTGAATTTGGTACCATTCGAGACTTTACTTTGAGCTATATTCTAGCTTCCCGTAGTAAATGTACCCATCTAACTGACGAGTAGTAGCATTGAAATACGAGACGGAAGGAGTTCTAGGTTTCAGTTCCTAAAAGGCGGCCGGTTAAAATTATGAGAACAATCGCGGGGACGGTTGGCCGCCCAACCCTGAATGTTCAAACGAAACAGCCAATGAAACGGTGGAGTGTTCTTTCTATGTACGCAAGCGAGTAGATACTTAGGTATACATTGTACTAGCTATAACCAGTCAAAAATGACGCACTTTACGTGTTTGAATCCCAGTTTTACTTTAATTAGCAGTTTTAAATCTCTAACGTTATATAATTCAAACCACTAATTCTTTTTAATATATCGTCGCTGTATATATAATAAAGCCAATGTGCCGTTTAGTACTTTCCGAGATGAACGAATCAATTTGTCAATTTTTCATATAAATAATAGAGATATACTAAAAAAAATATTGCCGTTCATCTGGAAAGTCTGCCTAATAATTATTTAAAATATTTTTTATAGATCTAGTCTGTGCAATTATTTTTTAAAACAGTTTTTAATTCGTTTATCTCAGAATGTACTAAAACGGTACATAGCATGTTGGATTTTTTTTTCCCGAACATGACATTATTTTTAGTAGTCGTGAAAATATTACGTTATATAGAGAATTACATGTTTCAGCCGCAAGTTAAAGCTGCGAGAATAGCGACATCTAGCGTCTTGGTACCGTTAGTGGTGGACATTATTACATAGATAACATATTTCGACAGCGAGTTAAGGCTGTGAGAACAACGCCATCTAGCGTCTTGGTAACGTTAGTGACGGACATGGTCGCATACAGAATTATGTATTTAGATAATACCTACTCGGACAATTCTCTCCAAATCATATTATTATAAGTAAATTTTCGAGCGTCTTTTATTTGGTATTATGTAAAATAACGCTATTTTCAATCTGAAGTTTGCACCGTTAACGTTATAATATTAGTATTATTTACGTATATCAACATTTAAAGATTTAGGGCGGCCTGTCGGCCTCTCGGGCACTACTGGATAACTGCGTTCGTCAATTGTTGTCCAAATATGTAGTATGGCTTGCCAGTTGTCATTTCATTTTATTTGGTGTATTCAACTATTCTTATATGTTCTCTTAACAACTTTTTTCTTGTCTCTTCTTGTGTTGTGCCCAACTACTGTACCTACATATTTGCATGCTCAGTTTTTGAACTACTATTTTCATTTGTTATTCCTTTTTTCTTCTTTGTTTTCTAAGTTTCCCAGCCCAGAAGTATGCTTAGAATGATCTCTTTTCCTTTCAGACACAATGGAAGATCACTTATAAAATTATATTCCGACGTCCGAATGTACTTCAGCTCAATTTTGTTCTGCGAACAATTTCGTTACTTCAATTAATGCATTGTACATATGATATATGTACTGTTTTTTAAAACAAAATGTTTTATTTAAAAAATATATCCGTGGAAAATTAGTCAAGAAATAAATGTTATTTTTGTTATACTATTGTAATAGGTTATGATAATTCTTTGCGTATTAAATTAAACTAAAATTCACTTGGTTTAAACCACTTCATTTTTGATAACACCAACCGGTTTCAGAACCACCGTTCCTTCTCCAGTGTAAGCTACAAACTAAAGATTAAAAAATATAGGCAAATATATTTATATGACAACTTGTTTTTATGTTACCTGCCGTATCATTTTTTTTAACGTTTCACATTTTTTTATTGTCTGTGTTTTTAAATCCCTTATATTAATTAATTAATTATTTTAATTTCACTCCCGTGAACGTGGAAACATCTTGGAAGTGAAAATTAACACACTTCCTGTCATCCAATCGAGCTGAAATTTTTCACATCGACTTGATGTCGATGACAATGCATTATTACATACATTTTGGGTCACATATACACACACGCACAAAAAAAAAGTAAATTTATGTCGGATGTTCCAGGGTATGAACACCGACAACAAAACAATGTGCCTCGTACGCACGACTTACACATACTAATTCGATTGTCTTTCTTAAATGGAAAGATCTGTACCTACCTACTATTGAAATAATCGATTTAATTCTAATTTAATTAGGTTTTATTGTATTGATTTTATCACTGGCATTTTGATACGACAATTTACAAACAAAAACATTTTACAGAATTACAACCAGCTTTTACATAAATTCTATAATATCTATGATTTAAACAATTTTAGAATAGTATCAGAAAGCAGGTACTTGTCCGAAAATCTGAGATAATTTTCTTTTTATTGCGCGTGTCTGTATGTGTGACCCAAAATTTCTTAAATGCAAAGACCTTTTTTTTATTTATTTAAATTCTTTGTTACAAATACATTTTTTTTTACAAGGTAGTGACAGTTACTTATGAATGGATGTTTCTCTACTACATGAGTGTCATAAACTCGTGTGTAGGAGAGGAGTATCATTACATTATACATTTACAAAGAATTATGTGATAAAATGTACATATTCATCAGGTAATAAGTATATGTACAGGTAACAATCAGTAATAATTAAAGTAATAAGTAGGTAATAAAAAGTAATAGGTGAATAATAATAATAAGTGAGTAAAAGGTACTTATATAATAAAAATAAAAATTTAATAATTTCTGAAGGTATTTTATCACGTTTTTTTAAATGGTTCATAATTTTCCTCAGTCCTCATTTCAACAGGCAATTTGTTGAAACTAATGTTTGCTGTCATTTCCTATCAAAACTAAAAAAAATTTTACAGGTAAAATATACGTACCTACTTATTCAAATTGATAAAACATTTTCGCAACCAACTAAGGAAACTGTACGCACTATCTCTTTTATCACTTTGTAAACAATTTTTCATTATCTTATTTGTCTTTGTCTAAAACTTGCAAAGTTCCTTGACTTTATGTGGCATAGCTGGGCTAGCAAACAAATGTATTGGGGAAAATGTTGAAGATTTGATTCTCGAGAAGGTATTACTTTATAATTTAACACTTTGAATCATAGATACGTACCTACTCTTAGTTTCTTGTGAATCGTAAAATAACTAATGCGATGTGTTTGACTTCAACCACATAGTAGCAAAAACAAGAAAAGCAGCTAAATTAAAATTTAGTCCTGAGGGATCAATATCCTTTTATTTATGTTCGCCTGGCACACAATTATATGCACTACGCATGAACTTAGGTTACGCTGCTACTAACAATTCTGACGGAAGTAGGTAAGATGGATGGCTGTATTGCCACTAAAGGTTGAATTAATTTGAACTGGAGGCACTTTGAAATACAACCTTTTAGAAACGTTTTGTTTTAAAAAGTATATCTATGAGAGTAGTTTTATGTTCTTGAAAATATTAATATTATTACTATAAAACTAGGAGAATTTCTAGTTGCTAAGGAGGGTGTATAAATTTCAAAATATAAACCAAGTTTATAAAATTAATGGAGCGAACTATTTAAGATCAGCTTCAAATATGTATTGCGCTTTGTAGGTAGTTGAAAACATTTAGCAATACGTCGTATAAAGCTTAGAGGATTTTTAGAGGATGAATATAGATATATTTCGATTATTTCTTACTTGTTTGGAGTATATTTTGCGAAAAATTATGTAAAACGTAAACACGGTGTTTATTATTTTTGTGTTATACTTTCTTATTGACGCAAGCCCACGTTACTCCAAACGGTGTTCTCCACTATTTTTTTAGTCTAGTTAAAGTCTCCAATAAAATTGCTAAAATTATAAAATAAATTTTACAAACTTAAACAAATTTAAACTGTAGGTAGAGAGAATTTCAGGTAGAGAGGAAATTATTAGACTAAAATTCATTGGACATTAGATAAAGTTGTAATTACTGGATACAAGAAAGTATGTTTTCAAAAAATCACATCCATTTTCAAACAACCAGTTGTAGATTAAATAATTTTTAATAATAATCGGTCATTCAATTGGACCACAATTTTTTAGATAAATTTTACAGACACGTTTTCTCTACCACAATGGATTACATGAAAAAGCTGAAAAAAAAAATTTTCTATTAATTCTAAGCTAATTTGTTTTACAGGGATAAAAAAATAATGACGATGCATTGATACAATGCTAAATCCTGAAATCCTGTCCGACCGGCCAACTGAGGGGAAATGCTTTTAAACTTTTCCCAAACGGGACACTATGGTTTGTGATTTACACCTTGGCGTGAACATATTCTAAACTACGGCAGTTTAATGAGCTTTTGAAATGGTGAGCGTAGAAATTTTCTAACCGCATTGCCGACTATTGTATCCCACTGTAGACATTACATATTACTGTCTAGCAGTGGCGTGCAGCGCAAAAAAACTGTGCATTAGTAAGATTCTGGGAAACAAATATTAATTAAATAATCCTTATCTTAAGAAAAGTTGATTTAAAATTCTAGCCATAATTCGCCCTATGGCTAGAAGTTTTATTTCTGACGTTTGTGTTAAACTGTTTTTTTCCGATTTAAAATTCTAGCTGTAATTCGTCCTAGAAGTTTTATTTCCGACTTTTTTGTACCTAACTTCATGTCAATTTTTAATTTATCTCACTTGATTGCGCCCAACAAATTTAGATCATAGATCAATCTTGAATAGATCAACATAGATCTATTCAAGTCGAGAAAAAACTCGTCCTGAACCGTGTATTTTTACTTTATGTCTGCGAGTTTTTGTAATAGACAAGTAAATTTTTCATGGAATAGCGTGTTTCTTCGAAATGTCCTACGCCAAGTGACAACTGTGCGCACCTCACTTAAAAATGATATTTTTTTTATAAATTCCACCCAAAACTTATTGTGTGAATTCTATTTCTCATTTCTATGGTGAATGTAAATTCTGTCAAATCATATTGATTATTTACGACAACATTGCCATCGATGATATCATAAAATGTTTGATTTATCCTTGTGAAAAGAAATCTATATCTAAAACGTAAGTCGTCTTCGAAATATATTGAAAATTTTTGCCGTATTACCTATATATAAATATTTTTTTATTTAGAAAATCTTGTTTACAATACTTCTTTTATAGTGCAGTTATTTTTGTCGACTGAAGCTACTCAATGTAGTTCATTATGGACAGTTAATTTTTTTTTTATGTATCTACCCTTGTAGGTATATATATATATATATATAATAATATATATATATTATATATATATTATTTATTTATTTTTAATATAGGTATATAGTCGGTCACAGCATAACCCACTGCACACCACATCTGTCTAGGTATTGTGAGAAATTATCACACACATACGAGCACTAAATCTGTAGCCAAATTTATGAAGGGCGTGGATCTATATATTTTTGAATATTAATTTACCAATAAATTAGAAAACTCATTCCGGAAGACCAATTAATATTATACCCTATGGTAAAAAGTACAGTACAGTAGGAACTGGTAGGAACCTACTACAGTAAGTACCAACTACAGTAGGAAAGACTTAAAATTACAGAAACAAATTTAATCAGAAATTACAAAAAATAGCTTACAGAACTGGAAAAATCGTACACAGATACTGATTGTATATGCATAAAGGTATTTTAATAAATGAAAGTATCACTGATTGATATAGCTATTGAGAAAATATTTTTTTGTTCGTTACTGGAGATGTATGTAACGCGTTGTATTGCATGTGTAGGCCACAGGCGATGTATTGAAGGGAGTTAATTCCACATTTCATAGTCAAGTATGTATTATAGTCATAAAAGTATTCTTGATGTTGTTTTCTTGTTTTGTACTGATGTATGCCGAAATGAAAGGGTGGTTTAATGTTGGTACATGATGGATGTAGATTACTAGTAATATGGAAGTTGTAATGTTATGTTTTGGCAGAATCCTTTGTGTCCGTGGTCTAGTCAAGGAGACTGAACATTTTTTATATTATACATTACACAATAGTGTAAACTCCAGATATATTTGTAAACTGAAATGTAAAAGTATATTCTTTGTACTCACTATGTCATCCTAAATAAATGAAGCAAAATAAAAATTTCAGTGCTGGCATGTATCGATTTTTTGATTGATGACGTCAAGAAAATATTGTATACCCGTCAATATGTGCTTTATGGCTGGAGGCAAAGTTATGTGACCGCTACACGCTAGACAAGTAATACAACAATGCATTTAATGTCTGTTGACGCATAGTATTGACCAGGGCTTCTCTTTGTTTCCGGACGTCTTTCATTCCCGGGACTCGATTCGCAGCTCCGAATCATTCCCGAGATCCCGGATACATTGATAAATAATTTAAAGTAAAAGATTTTATGTTTGTTTTTTATAAATATTGTCAATTTCAATTAAATTATTATTATAAATCAAGCATGTGTATTTACAAAGTATATAGTTTCTTAATTAAAATACAGAAGATAAATTCTTAATATTAAAAAACATTTAAAAAATCTAATTTTTAAAAAAAAATGAGATACGAACACGGAATACGTGTCACATCAATATTCTTACTATCTTCAAACTAAGCTAAACGCTTGTGCTATGAAAATAGGACTAACTTGCTGGTCTGGAGTCAGATTCGAACCCGCGACCTTTGGATCACGAGGCGAGAGTCCTAACCACAAGACCAACAAGCTACTTTATTTATTTTTTTATTTAGGTAAAATTTACATATTTTTAATTAATCAATTATATTATATAAACAAAAATTAAATATTGAAATAAAATACCAAACAAAAAATAATATTATTATAAAATAAAAATATCAAAATGTTCAAATTTACATCTGATTGCTCTACTTCTCGATGTTGTACACATATTTCCAGCAATAGAAAAATTCTATCTGTTTCAACTGATGTCGATTTTATGGTCAACAGGGAAGTGAACAAGTTTTGCAAATTAATTGTTCGCTCCCCTCTAGAGTCAGATTTTATTTCTTTTTTAAGAATAAAAATATTTCCTAGAACATTATCTCCTAGTTCGAGTTCCGGGACTTGACATAAGCATTCCCGGGACTCGATACATCGAAAACCCCGTGTACTCCTGAGAATATTTTTCCGGGTCGACCCGGGTCAGAAACCCTAATATTGACGTGTATCGATACATAAAGTTTCTTCTTAATAAACTTTTTCAAACACTTCGCCTTCTATTTTTGTTATTCGGATAGTGGCAGTTTTTAATTTAACAAAGTATTTGTTTTTTAAATATAAATGCGAACACGGAACACTATCTTCAAACTAAGCTAAAAGCTGTGCAAAAAGGACTAACTTGCTGGTGTGCTGGAATGGGACTCGAACCACCAACCATCAGATTACTAGGCGAGCGTCATAAGTCATAACCACTACACAAACAATCCACTCAAATTATCTTTGATCTTCTTAATACTTACCGATTAAAGTAAATGTTGAATTAAATAAAAAAACTATATTTTACTATTCAAATTACTTAAATTAATAAAAAAAAATTAAATTAGTATTATATATTTATTACAATATATTTTTTGGCAGATCCAGCTAGGTAAATAAATATGTATATCCAAAATAAATTTGAACTTAAAAATTCACTGTAGCCTATAATAATGTATGTACGTAACATACATCCTCAAAGTAGGTTTAATGAGCTGCAGTCATTAGAAGTCGATCAATGGATTAATCTCGCTATGCGCTATGCGGCCAACAACGAACACCAATAAAAAGAAAAAGCTAATTGTATTAAGCGATAAAACCCAGACTCGGATGCTGAGAACAAATCTTTAACTCATTTATAAATTTACAGCGCTCACAAATGATTACTAAGTGATGATAAAGCACATAAAATATACACACATGTGTACACATATACACATAATTATGTAAGAGCTCGCCACGAATTTATTTGAAGAAGCTGCTCTTTTAAACATTTTACACGTAATAATTAAAAATAAAGAAATTACTAATTTTGGATAAACTACTTTGATTAATTTGACGTCAGATGGTGCTAATTATTTTACGGATTCATATTTTCACGTATACGCGGCAATAGGGTTCAAAATAGTTAAACTGATTTTGTAAATATAATGAATGAATATTGTATTTTCATTGGGAATAATCGTTAATTAATTTTACAAAAATCGGTTTAATGAATGTTGATATTACCTCATTTCTTGTCTTGGCATATTATAGAGAGAAGAAGTTTTAATCTCGAAAATCTACAAATAAAATCAATAAAGAAATTACTAATTTTGGATAAACTATTTTGATTAATTTGACGTCAGATGGTGCTAATTATTTAACGGATTGATATTATCACGGTTACATGTCAATGGGGCTGAAAATAATTAAACTCATATTGTAAACATAGTGAATGAATATTGTATTGTCATTGGGAATAATCATTAATTAATTTTACAAAAATCGACTTTTAATGAATGTTGATATTACCTCATTTCTTGTCTTGGCATATTAAAGAGAGAAGAAGTCTTAATCTCGAAAATCTATAATAAAATCATTAAATAAAATGCCCAAAGGATTAAAAATGGCACCATTTTAAGTACCTTGAGTACCTTGTTGGTCTTGTGGTTAGGACTCTCGCCTCGTGATCCAAAGGTCGCGGGTTCGAACCTCACTCCAAACCAGCAAGTTAGTCCTATTTTCATAGCACAAACATTTGAAGATAGTAAGAATTAAACTTAACGCTGTTGTTTAAATTACACTATTTCGCAATATTTTACTCGTAAATGAACACTGTATTATCGCTGGAACACTTTATTTATCGCTCGTAGAACATTCAATTCTCGCACATAGAAGTAACATTTTTTTCACAACTCGGTAAGTACTCGCTCGATTATTTCGCCGACATACCTGACCGTCGCCTCGCGCGAACTTCGCACCGAACGAACTGTCAAAAACAGAACTCTCCGCAGCGGCCTAGATCCGCGCCATTTATATCCAATAACTGGATTATCGAACCTCCTAGATTATTCTAGCATTTAGGATAATTGAATATGTTATTGACAGCTGTACCGTACACAGCTAGTCCAAAATACTTTACAGATGGATTCCTGCCTTTATCGTCAGTCGTAAATATTTAAACAACCATAATATCAATAGTTATGGAGATATGCAATAACAAATTTTGATTTCTTTTCAATATTTCCGACTTATTTTTTGTAAAAAGTTGAGCTATCATTACGATAACTTATACAGATTAAGAAAAATTCATTTGCTCTAATACAAGTCGAATAAAATGATAAAAATCTTGCTAAAATTGAAAATACTTTTTTTTTTTTAAATAATTTCGTTTTGCAAAAAATAATTAATTTTAAAAAAACCCACACTTTGATATTGCATATCTTCATAACTATTGGAAACAGCGTGATAAAAAGTGCAGCGAAGATTCTAGTGACGTGAATTAGTATTCTACAGACGAGTGATTAGTCATAATTAGTGCGAATTGCGAGACAGTATTTCAGCTAAACTTCCTGTCCACTTTGTATTAAATAAAACTTTTAATAATTTTAAGTGTTTCATTTGTCTCTCACAGTCACGATCAGGAGAAAACACTGTAATTTTTGATACGTAGATTTTGCTTACCTTTCTAAGTGTCTCAATTTGTTTTAAATGATAATATTAAATAGTTGGCTCGCGAAGCGGTCAAATGCTCAAAGTTGTCTACTTTGAATGCGATCATTATATTACGATGACGAATTAGGCTATGGATAGCATTCCTTGTTGTTAGTCGTCACTGTGAGATATTAAATGTCCCATCATAACACAACATGCACTTCGTGAGAACGAGAAATGTTGATATAAGTGTCATCGTGTTACTACTATTGAGATGCATCATGGCACAGTGTCGTAGTGTGATATTTTTAATAAATATTTTTAACACTAATCGATTAATAAGTCAGGAAAACGCGTTAATCTACGTTAAATAGTTACCTTTTTTCTTTTTACCCCCTTTATATTAACTCGTGGCGTCTGCTTGCTTGCCGTCAACAAAAAATTTTGATCGATTTTTGACCCTTTTCTCTATCTATCAAATTTTTGTTAAAAAAATTAATAATTATGGTATAATTTCGGATTTTTAGAAATTTTATTGGATTTTTCAAATTGTAATCATTAGAAAAGTTTGATTACGGCGGCCGGATAACGTCGCGGAATATTTTCTAAATTTGAATTACTCCCTCGGTATAATAGGTACATCACTACGAATTTCGAAAATTTACAAAACAATTGGTTCACAGATGACAGCAAAATGTTTTTGTGAAAAAATCAAATAATAATTTATTTCTTTTAGATTTCTGCTTAGTTTTGAAGAATTCTACATTACTGAAATCTAATTCTGACTAAATCATTTGACGCTGGAAATTCATAAGGTACGATATTTATGATAATTGAATCTATCAAAATCTTGACATCTCAAAACATAGAAATATATATAAGTTTAGTGTTATGTTGTATGTTTTAATTCGTCTTTAATTATTGTTATATTTTACAAAGAAAGGGAGTATAGTAAAAACTTGGTTTTTATGGGTTACTTTTTTTTCTGTTTGGAAACAAATATTCATAAATTCATTAAAATAAATCAAATATAAATAATAAATATCCCAGGATGAGAACGGTCAGCTAGGGTTACCAACCACTGCACTGCCGATAGATACGAATGAGACTTGAAAATGTGGTGAGCTTTTTACCAATAAGCTATTACTATTTTCAACAGGTGTAACAAATTTTCAAATAAGATTCAATACCTACTTATTAAATTATAATTAAATTATATAGTAATATTATGCTTAAATAGTAATGTTTATCTAAATATATTCTAAAACAAAAAATCAGAATTATATACTTGTATAACAATTTGACACCACAGACTATTGGGGGATTAGCAAAGTTAAGCAGCGTTCGCTGGGATTGCATCTGCAAAATCTTTGTGATTTTAAATGGGTTTTGTAGGCGCCCTGGTATCGATCCCGGTACCGGTAAGATGAAAAAAAAACACGACAAAAATGAGAGACACAGAAATGTTAAAAAATGAATATTTCTAAAGCTATTTTACTGGGTTATTTTGGCGCTGAATAAACATGTTCTGTGAAAAATCTGCAAAAATATTAAAATCTGATTGATTTAGTCATTATTTTTAAAATGAATTCAAATTTAAATAATAAAATACAGTAGTTTTTAATAATAGGAATATTTGAGCTTTAAGGTTCGCTAAGTAAAAATGTATGCTTTATTGTTAGTGTATTTCATATTATTTTAATTTACAAGTGCTCTTAACCCGTCACCCTCAACACTGTTTCTATGTCCTAACGTAGGATCAGATTAAAAGATATCTTTTTATAATATTGAAACGAGATGTAGAATTAGAAGGAATTACGCGCCATCAAAATCTCTCCTAATTTCTGGAACGCTCCAAAACATTCTAGAATCGACTGTGACATTATCGTAAGCTCTGGAAACATCGAAAAAGCGATGTTATCTGTATAAAAAGATCGACCGGCAACTGCGCAACAGTTTTTGACCTTTGACGAGTGCGACATTACTAGCGATCAAAACCGCTGCGCAACAGTATGACCAGTGTGTGTTTAAACGAGTGACAGATATTCGTCGCGAGTACCTACCGGCAAGCGAGAAATTTTCTAGTGCGGACCTGAGCGAGTTATAGGAGACTAAGTACCTATTAGTTTATTAGGAGTGAAAAAGTGCAATGAAGATTATAGAACGAATCACAAAATTGGACAATTAGTGTGTGAATTATTACAGAAATATTAGTGACTGTGAAGAACAGTGCTCTAGTAAAATTCATGTCCAGTGACTTTTTAAGAAATAAATAAAACTTTAATTTAATTTTTAGTGTTTCATTTGCCTCCTACAGCCATGTCCTGTGACAGTGTACAAGTGAAGTAGTATGCCTTATTGTCGGCGTATTTCATATTGTGTTCATTTGTAAACGCAACCATCAAAATGGTTTTCATCTCCTAACAGTGGCGTCGAATTGCAAGATTTACACCTTCTGTTCATGATATTCACATTCGTGTGACTAAGCTACGGCATTCCTTCGCAGTATAGGAATATTAATTCAACACCTAATATTAGTTTAATTCTAACGAATTCAATGTGTACTGGATTACAGTTCCACCCACGTATTGTAATATTGTATTGTACATGAGTGTTTATATTCAATACTTTAAATAAAAAGTCAAATAAAACAGAATTATACTTTACTATTCAGATGTGGTTCAAAATGAAGGAATACTCAAAAATTTCTAATACTACGTATTTAGTGGTAGTAATTACATTTTCATTTATAATTCATTGCGTATTTTCAATTCAACGTTAGAAGAAAATAAAATATAAGTAATACTAAGAAAATGCATGTGTTTTTATAAAGAAACTAGCTGTAACCCGTCAAAAATGACGGTACATTTATGTGTCGGTTACTAAGAAATAAATAAATTTCGATAATTCGAATTTTTTTTTTTAGAAAAACAGTAACAGTGTTGTAACAGAGCTAGTCCATAATACTTTACAGGTGGATTCCTGCCTTGATTATGAGTCGAAAATGTTCTAGCAACCATGACCTTAATATCCATAGTTATGGAGATATGCAATATCAAAGTTTGTTTTTATTTTTAAATATTTCTGAATTAATTTTTTCAAAACGAAATTATTTTTTGCAAAAAAAATATATATTTTCAATTTTATCAAGTTTTTTATCATTTTATTTGATTTGTATTAAATCGAATGAATTTATCATAATCGGCATAAGTTGCTGTATGATAGCTCAACTTTTTACAATTATTACATCACAATTTACATTTCTATTTTATTTCTTACTAGCTGTTCGTACCCGCCGTTTAGGATTTATCTAAAAGTAAATTTGTGGAGGGACACCAAAGTTCCATTGTTTTGCAAAGTCTCTAATAAAAACAATGTTTCCATTTAATTAAGGCTGTGATGATAGGGATGTCCAGGGAAGAAATGTTGCCTATGTTACCTGCCGGATCCTAAAAAATACCTACCTAAGTATGCAAAATTTGGGTCAGATCGGACAAAAGGTGTAGATTTGTATAGAGAACAGACAAACAGATATTGTTTAATATTTGTAGATATAAACACGCTCGTATTCGAATGCAACGTTGTGTGAAAATTTCAACTCAATTGGCCGACTCATTTTCGAATTTTGCGATCACAAACATACGCAGGCTGAATTTTTATATATTATATAGAAGATATTGTAATGAGACAGATATTCTTACAGGATTCTGAAAACTGCATGTAATCGAAGGTTTTCTGAACATTCTTGACGTTTTAGAATAATTTGGAAATAACTGGGAACTGGTTGAATGTATGGCAATATGTGACAATCTTCTTCTCCTAGTGTCGTGTCAGGTCTCTTGAGAGTAAATCTCCCCATCTCTAGCGGCTCCAAACAGCTCTTCCACCGTCCTTATTCCTGTCCAATCTCGTATATTACGGAGCCATGAGATCTGCTTCTTGCCAACATCCTGTTTTTTCTCAATCTTGCCCTTAAATACCAAATGCAAAAGGTCGTACTTTTCCCTTCTTACAACATGACCCAAGTATGACACCTTTCGGGCTTGATATTTGTCAACAACTCTCTCACTCAGTTCTGGCTCTCTGGATCACATCTGAGTTGCAGATTATATGTGTCCACAGCATGCGCAACATTCTACGGTGCAACCACATTTAAAATGCCAGAATATTTGATTGAGAGAATACAATTATTACAAATTTCATCTTAGCAGGCGCGAGGGAACAGGCTTGTTTTGACGTCAATAAAGAGTAGCTGTTTGTGGAATGTTCTAGTAAGCGAAACAGTGCAAATTACGCAATAGTTTTCCAGTTAAGTTTGCATCCAGTGATTTGGTTTAAATAAAAACTTGAAATTACTTACGAGTGTTTCTTTTCCTGCCGCGGCGAACCCACGACAATATATATAGATTTTTCATTATTCTTAAGGATCGTGTCCATGGAATAGAAACTTAAATCCTAGTGCACGATTTGATCGCGAGACTCGACATTTGCTCACAAATGGTATCTAAAATAATAAATATCTATTTATTTTGAAAAGTTAGATAAACATAAAGCAATAAATTATCAACATTTATTCCACTTCAGGGGTTACAACACCACCTTAAGCCATCAAAAATGCGCATAGATTTAAAATAGTTTTTTACTTAACTATTTCACATACAAAATTCTTTTTATTATCATGGTTTATGGCAAACATTGGTCAGTATTTTTCATTAAAAAAGTATTTTGAAAACTTCGAAATTGCGGAGTTATGTACTGTCCCGCAAAAGATAACTATAATTTGATTTGACAAATTGACGACTTCATGACACTTGCATCCATGAAAAAAACGCACAAGACAGATGCACACATAGACAACTATGCACAGCCAATTAATTATTCTAATGAAAAATCACTACGTCTGCCTACGCCCACACGGGGAAACAGCAAAAATTACTTATGTGTATAGTTTTCTGGGATATTCTGCCGTCTACATGCAATCTCTCTAGCCAGGTCGCATATACACGGCAGAAAACTATACACAGAAGATTCTGAAAGGCCGTGAAAGCCTGAGAACATTTTTAGCGAGAATTTCATTTCGAGAATTTACAGAAATATCAGAGATTACTTAAAATATTTTCATTGTCATTTAAACCAATCAAATTAAAAACTTTTAAGGTGCCATGCTACGCAGGCTTGTATGTGTCTGAATATTTTTGAAGAGAATTTAAACCCAAACGCAAAATCTACTTCTTATGGTGCATCTCCTATCGGAGATCGGCGATCATTCTGGCGATTATAATTTATTTACCTTGCGTCGCCGCAAGGAACAACTCAATCGAGTTACACTTATATTACTAATATTTAAAGCATTAACTTTGTGGTTAGACATTATATGAGGGGTCTTAATAACAACAATTTTTCCGAATTTTCAAACCACCTAATAGAAAATAATCTTAAATTTGACTCAAAAACTGGGGTGAAAATATTAAATACCAATAATAAATGTTTAAAATTAAATAATTTAGAAATTTTTTACATTACGGAAGCGGTGAATAATAAAGCACCTCTAAAAATAACCAAATCAATACAGCCCTTCAGGAGGATACAAGGTATACTGAACACTAATTACAAGTATAGAGAATAAATTAGAAAGTCATAAACAAAACAAACAAATAAAACGTTTAGGTATAGATGACTCCTCAATAAGAAAACAAAAACATAGACAATCAAAGACAAATATGAAAGTTAAGCAAGAAACAAAAGCATAGGACAATCAAAGGTATACAAAAAATTAATAAGAAATATGTTGAGTGTTTTAAAATAAAATTAGTGGTTCAAACAAAGTGAATTTTTTTAATTTTTAATAATTTAAAATGTTACCACAAAGTGAATTTGCATTTATTGAAGAAGATTTCACAAAAGATTTGGTAACACCCACTTTAGACCCCGTCCCCTCTTCCTCTCTCTCCCGTTAGATTCCTGATTGTTCTGTAGGCAAGTGAGTGCATGCATATTTCTGACAAGATGTGATAAATATTGGTAAAAGTTTAACAATACTATGGTCGTGGTGTATACTGTTGTGAACATAGTAGTGTAATGTTGGTCCTGACGAAGAGACGGGTACGTCTCGAAACCGGTAAACCTTAAATCTGGTAGCGGTTTTTGGTTTTTGCTAAGTTAACTACACTTACTCGTACACCAGTCTCTCAAATTACGCCGCCATGAGATCCGGCGTCTTCCCTGATGATAAGTTGGTTTAGACTATATTTTGGTCCTCATAATATGTCCGAGATAATCAAGCTTTCTTGTCTTGATAGTTCGCAGCACTTCTCGGTCTTTTTCCGTACGCCGGAGGACTTAAACATTCGCTACTCTATCCACTCAGGAAACTTTCAATATGCGTCTATATACATCTCGAAAACCAAATTAAATTCCCGTAAATGTTTTTACAAAGCCGTGAACCATTCGGCTGTAAGTGTTTTAATTTATATTGATACGCTCGGCTGGGCAGTATTAATAGCGCTGGTTACGCTCTTGACAGTTCCAAATACGTTTTAATTGGATGCAACTGTGGAACGTTTCGTTGGAACTAATAATAGGAACGGAGTCGTAAAATCGTTCTCACCTCCGTTACGTGTGATCGGGATGAAGTTGTGAGAACTTTTCCGCATTAACAGGCGCGGTTAACTGTGCGTATACTGCTTTTTCTTTGTTGTGCTCTTGGTAGAGTAGTCCTGGTCGCTGATAACAATGTCACCATAGCCGAAAATGCGGCGCCTTCTATTCCGATCTGTTGCGACGATCGCTTGCATTAAGTAAGTTGTACATTCACATCACAATACTAAGAAATCTACCGTAAACGGTAGATTTCTTATTTAATTATGAGTCAAAAATGTGCAAGCAAACATTGCCTGCTGGGAGAGCTACTGCTATGCTGAACAATTTCACTCTGGACATTGATCTGTTCCTTGTTTTCTGAAAGGGTTTTCCGAAGCAGGATTCTCCTACACCTGATATAAATGTTTTTTTTTTAATATTTGTTTTTGTTGTTTATACCTATATTTTTTAATATTTGTTTTTATTGTTTATATATTTCTAATTTATTTATAACATCTATCAACTAAATTTATGTTTGTAATGTAAATGCTATATAAAAAATAAATAAATTGAAATTAATAATTTTACAGTTACAAAACATTGAACTATCATTAGAGCAACTTGTATCGATGACGAAAAATTCGTTCGTTTCGATACAAGTTAATTAAAATGATGAAAACCCTGCAGAAATTCCAGTTGGATTTAGAATTGGAAGACTTTTCGAACTGGAATTGGAAGGTTTTTATCATTTTATTTGATTTGTATTAAGGGGAATCAATTTATCATTTTCGATATAAGTTACTGTGCTGATATTCCAACTTTTTACAAAAAAATAAGTCAGAAATATTTTAAATAAAGAGAAAATATCGATGTCGCATATCTCCATAACTATTGATATTAGGTATAGTTGCTGGAACATTATCGGCTAATAATTAAATCAGGAATCTATCTGTAAGGCATTGTGGACCAGCTCTTTTACACCTTCCATAAAACTCTCATCATAATTCCTGTCTATGCCTATCTCTACACAGATATTTCTAGTGAGACAGGCACAGGCCCACCCAAAATCCTACATTCAACTTAAAAAGAAATAAAAAAATAAAATAAATAAAAAATTCTATCAAAATCCTGTTTTTTTTAAATTTCTTTTTAATCATTTAAGACGTAACTTTGGGGTATAATGTGTAAAAAATAAATTTCACCACGGTAGATATTGCAGCTCGCAGTAGTTGGAT
>JADDOH010012626.1:0-27848 GCA_016648135.1 Agrypnia vestita
ACATATAAGATGATGATAACGATAACCATAAGATGATACATTTGCGCTTCACCCGAAAAATTTACCTATCGAAGAAATGCATTTAAGTAAAAAAAAATTTAGACATCGAAATAAAAAATATCAAGTATCTACACATCATTCTTTCATACCGTCCTCCTACCCTCCCTTTATATCTACAAAGTTTTCTCCTATCCGCCACCGGGGATATATCTCATCTCACGGCGGTCAGGCTTCGCTAGAGATACAGGCTACTTAATAATAATTATAATTAATTTGCCCTGGTGTGTATAAGACATTAATAAATTTAAAAACATGTAACGTGATTTTGCAAAAACGTACTTCAGCCATTGCGCACCTGAACGCGTCATATTAATGTGGCGTCGCTTGTTTCCGCGAGCACACACGGACGCCTTTGCGCGTTTCACGCATCGGAGCGTCTGCACGCCGATCAAGGCTCGTGGCTAATTAATTATCTATTCTGTTCGATGACCGTTCACAGCCGGTCGTGAGGGAGACCTGACGAGTTGGCGACGATCGGGAAGCCAGATCATTGCGTGTCATTATAATGTCTTATATTGTCTCAGAAGATCAGACGCTGCTCCCGAGGAAAGCACCGAAAAAAATGGAAAAATAATAATAATAATTGTGAATGTCCTGAAAATGTCTGGCCAAAGGATCACGAAGATTTTTAGCCCTAATCAAGGCTCATTGAGACTTGACTTATTTTATTAATATTATCCCGGGAATCCTACTTGGGGTGCTGGAGCACCCCACAGCATTTTCAATTTGTTATTTTGTCGTTTGCTTTATAGGTATAAGTTTATACATCCGCGTATTTTACTTTGCGGCCGAGTACCCTAGATTGGTCAGTACATCGGCGACTGCCGAGTTTTGTAGTCGTATGTACATGTGTTGCGGGGTGCTCAGGCACCCCGGTGTAGGAAAATCGTATGTATTTGTGTAATATAAATTTAATTATTGTACAAGTTTATGAACTTTATTTACGTGATATTTAATAATATTTATTATATTATTATTACTAATTATTGCAATAACCTTAAATTTAAAATTTTAGAAATAAATTTCAGTTTTAGTTATCCTCTTTTAGTCATCCTAATTCATGTACTGGGCAACTAAGATCCAGCGAATAATATCCATCGATAACTGGTTTTCGAGTATTCTTTTAGCGATGAATAACTTGCAAAAGACTTGACAATGATAAGTACAACACGCAAAAATAAAAGTGAAATACCGTTCTTATTTTTAAAGCGATGAGACCGAGAAAAAAAACTGCTATGTTTGCGTATGATGGATCTAATTCTCTTATCCTATTGTCTGCTAAAATCAACCAAGAAGAAGGTCATCATTATGTTGTCAACTCTTCGTTATTCTCCTGACATAAATAATGAAGTAGGGCTCCAGGAAATAATTAATTATTATAATAAAACCAAAAGTGGCGTCGACTTTTTCGATGCAATGGCTAAAAAATACTCCGTCCAAAGAAAATCGCGATGGTGGCCGATGTGCATTTTTATGGACTTTTGAATGGTATTGGCATTAACTCTTGGGTTCTCTACAAATGTTGAAAGGCAACAAATAAATCAGAAATAACATTCAGAGGAACTTTTGAAAAAAAATTGGTACACCAACTCGTGAGACATTATTTGGAAGAACACCTGCAAAAGCCAAGTTTGAGGAGGGATATATAATAAATTATTTGTGGTATCCTTAAAAAACCTATGCCAAATGAAAGCTTGATTCCTCAGCATCACACATAGGGGTGTTGTGGATTCTGTCCCAGGAGTAAGGACCGGAAAAGCTAAACATAGTGTACGAAGTGAAAAACTTCGATTTGTTTGAAACATCGAATAAAAATATGCCAAAATTGCTACAACTAATTAATAATAAGTAGATTTATTTTTATTTTTGATCTTAAGTTTACAGTCCTACGTCTAATAAAGAAATATATTTTTAAAATTGTTTCATTAAAAGAATAACAACTCCCAAAGTCTGAGGTGCTCGGGCACCCCTTGTAGGAAAATCGGTTGGGCAAAACAGTGTAGGATTGTAGGGTTATTATTATAATTCAGTCATATTATATTGTCCTGATGAAGGTTGAGACCACCCGAAACTAGTTGACAGATATATAACGACAGCGTTTTTGGTAAAAAATATATAAATATCCCATTTTATTTATCAAGGTTCCGTACATAGATATAGGTATGTACGTCTCAGGAGTAAAGATAATATTTTTAATTAAGGATAAATTATAGAAGTCTCACAGAGACGAGGCTATTTATATATGAGAAAAGTGGATGGAAATCAATTATACGTCGGCTTAGGGCTTACAACCTGTATGGGCTGGCTTAAGTGATCACTCTACACAATGCAACGTTCACCAATTCCATCGAGAGAACATACGCACATTATCAAATTTGTGAAAGTTTTGAGAACCTTCCGGATATTTGATTGAAATAAATCGCGCCCACAAAACTGATTTCGGTGGCCGTGCTTTCGCTGTGGCTGGACAAGTTATGGAATAAACTACCAAACAAACTGAGACAAGCAGACTGCTTACCGCAGTTCAAAAAACAACTAAAAACGCTCCTATTTAGACAATCATATAGAGACTTATAAAAGCGGACCGATACAATAGTACCTAATGTCTCCATTCCAAGCATGCACTCTGTAAAAACACCTGGCCCTCTCGACTATAGTTTTAACGGTCTCTTCCATTTTTATTCCCTTTATATTAATTAACTCGTGGCGTCTGCTTGCTTGCCGGCTTGCCGTCAAAAAAAACTTTGGATCGATTTTTGACCCGTTTCCCGTGATCCAATCGAGCTGAAACTTGGCAAGTAGACTCGTGGCGACGATCAAGAAGATCTATAAAATTTTTGGAATCATTAGAAAAGTTTGATTAGCAACGGCGGCCCGATAACGTCGCGGAATATTTTCTAAATTTGAATTACTCCGTCGGTGTACATAATAGGTACTTCACTACGAATGTCGAAAATCTAAATTGACTGACAAACGTTTTTAGAATGTAATCTTCAAAGCATGAAGTGTCTTATCAAAGCTCAAAACATCTGACATTTTAGAAATATATTAAATTACTGCAAGTTTAGTGTTATGTTATATGTTTTAATTCGCCTTTAATTGTTGTTATATTTTACAAAGAAAGGGAGTATAATAAAAACTTGGTTTTCATGGGTTAGTTTTTCGCATGTCACCCAGTGTATAAGCAATAGTTTAACAAGTTCTTTAGTAGTAAGTCAAATCATCTTATCACCACTGCTATTTAATCTGTACTCCGAGTCAATGTTTAAGGAAGCCCTAGACGATACTGCTCTAGGAATATTGGTAAATGGAAAACCGTTAAATAATATTAGATTTGCGGACGATACAGCACTATTTGCAGAAATGCCCAAGACCTTCTAATACTAGTAAAACGTGAATGAAGCAAGAAATAAGTATGATCTTAAGATGAAAACTCGCAAAACAAAATTGTTAATGGCGTCAAAAATATCGCTTCCAACGCCAAAAATAATAATTAAAGAGTCGCGCAATACCTAGGTGCATGGGTGAATGAAAACTGGGATCCATCTCAAGAAGTAAAAGCTCCAATAGAGATTGCAAGAAGTGCGTTTCTCAGAATAAAACCGATATCACAGTATAGTGAACATACAGTATTACGTCTTCATACAAACAGCCGAAACGACGCCCTTCGAAATCTCGGTATACTTTGGTCTGCGCGGTCGCCGCAGGGCTGCAGTAACGTACGGACGCAAGCAGTGTGAGACGCTCCCGCGCATACATTTACGTCAATTTATGGCATCCCAAACCATAACGAGTCAGTCAATGAGCAGCCCTGGTGCGTGTTTAACCAAGTTTAAGTACCAAGCGGCCGTAGGTATTTATTTCAAGGCTGCCGAGACAACATACTGTATACTTTACTATACTGTGCCGATATTTTCTAACCGTGACCTAAGCGTACAACTTAGAATGCGTATGGTTCGGTGTTATATTTTTGACATTCTCTTAAGTCGTGGAGGCATAAACACTTAACCAAGAACCATTCCGCAAAGTCGAGGCTTTTGAGATGTGGATCTATAGACGCATATTGAAAGTTTCCTGGGTGGATGGAGTGAAAAACGATGAAGCCCTCCGGCATATGGAAAAAGACCGAGAAGTGCTGCAAGCTATCAAGAAAGCTGGAGTATCCTGGACATATTATCTAATTCTGTAATTCCCAGATTACACTCATTAGGGAATGAGCATGCAGAGGCGGCTGACATTTTTGCTGATAGTATAACTGTTTATAGGACAAAGCTGATACAATTGTTTACATCCCAACAAAATGGAAATGGACAATAAATCTTTCTATTAAAGGTAAACCTTTAACTATTATTATTTCTACCTTTAACTTTATTATTATTTTATCTTATGTATTTATGTTTTTCTTATGTTTTTCTGTATTATTATTATTATTATTATTATTATTAACTTTTAACTATTATTATTGTAACTTTTAACTGTATTTTAATTTTAACTGTCTTATGTAATTTAAAAAAAATAAATTATTCTGTATATTGTAAAAGCCCATAAGGGCGTTAAATAAATAAATAAAAATAAATAAAAAATAAAAAATATTATGAGAGGACAAAAATACAGCCTAAACCAACTTAACATCCAGGGAAAATAAGTGGTAAAAGAAACGTAGGAAGACGCCGCATTTCTTGGCTGCGTAACTTGAGGGACCTTATAGTGTAACTGTAAAGTGAGTTGTTCCGTGCGGCGGTAAATAAAATCGTAATCGCCAGAACGATTACCGACCTCCGATAGAAGATGACCATAAGAAGAAAGCCAGTAAGTTGTTATGTAAAACAATGTTTGTGTAATGTGTTCTTGAGACGAGTTCTCTCGAAAATAAATAAATAAGTTCTACGGTAGCAAAAAAGGGGCCACCATTTGTATGGTAACACTGTCAGGACACATCTCACTTGGAGATATTTTATTTTTGTCATGATGCTCTAAGATGAAAGGACATGACATGGCAGTTCAACTCAGGACATAAATATTGATATTACCACTAGTTGGCTCTCAGCCAAACATGACTAAGCGACATCACATTAAAACTAAGATATTATCATAGTTGCAAGGTAAAATTGTATGAATACATTTGCTTGGAGGAAACGTTTGCAATAGGCGTCTGCATTTTTTTTGCTAAATGCGTACGTCAGTTTGACATCTAACCTTCGACTTGTGATGTTCTATCATTTTGTGAAGTCACCATCGAAACGCTGTTTAAATTTCACTTAAAATGCTGTTTATGGTAATAGACTGATGCAAATATGACAGAAATTGTTTAATAAGTTTTGGTCCAAAATGTTACAAAAGTCTGCCCCAGGTTAAAAAATAGTAGTGCCCCAGGTAAACCTTATGGTATAGTAAGGGTTTTTGAATACCGCGTGATCTTGAAAAACGCAAAAACTTTTCATAACACCTTATATTATATTTACTTGCGGAAGAGGCTGATTCCTGAAGCGACAGCTATAAATTAAGATAGCTGGGGTCCATCCAAAAAAATATGGTAGCTCGACTTTATGTTTTGGTAGATCAAAACTACTTTTTAGTTATTTTTTTGTATCCAGTTCAAAAATGGCGGTTATTTTATTTTAGGCCCGTTTTCTGCATTTGCAGGCATCAACCATTTTCTAAATTACTCAGCATCGGGTTGTTCTACGCTTTTTAAATAAACCGCACTGTGTTCAGTACATTCAGGCCCGAATACAGAGTCAATACTTAAATGATTTAAAGGTTTAAGTATGCTTTAACAGTGGTCGATCAAGTCTACCCGAAGTGAAGACTGAAAAGTGTGTTATAGATTCATGTGAGTTTTTAAATTATGATTATATTAAGTACTATTAGATACTTTGTACTTTTTAAATCATATTTTTACAAATAAGATTATTACGAACCTTCCAGTGTTTACGTTTGCATGTGACGGATATAAAAAAAATAAAGCAACTAAGCTCTTTAAGAAGAGCCTAAAAACTATTTTTTTCGGGATGTCGCGCCTGTTGAAGCGTCTCTTACGCAAAAACGGCGCTATATAAATTAACATAAACTAGTTTTCTGCTAAATATTGTATAAATTACCGCTTTTTACGTGTCGGTATAAAATAAAAATAATGATGACCAGCTGTTCGGCAGACAACTGCATCTTCGCAGGTTCCCAACCCGAACGCAGAAATTCTTCGGCGAAATTGGTCATCGCTCTTTGAACCATCGGAATCCCGGGCACGGTGGAAACGCAAGTTTCCCTCGCCAGTGTGCTAGCACGTGCGGCGGGCTATTTTCATACCACACGACACACAATGCAAAGATAGAGCGCGGGCTTCCCGGATTCACTCGCGGGAGCAGTCCACGCGGAATATACAATGGATGGAAAATGCTCGTTATTTTCTATCGTTACATTAAGTACTTGTGTCATTTTACGGGGTCATTTTTGCGAAAAAAGACAGGAGGGCCTAGTACAAATATATTGTTATGTTATATTCTTGAATATATGTTATATTCTTAGGCTGTTACAAAAATTTTGCCTTAACAGTAAGAGATAAATGAATGCTTTCTATAGAGAAGTTGTAGAAGTCAAAAAGGCATATAAAAAAGTCCGTGACGACATATATCTATATGTTAAGGTTAATTCACAAATTGATAAAATATTTATAAAGTATATATTTAAAATTATTTTTAATCTGTAGGGGGTAATTTAAGTATGTAATGTTAAATTCTTATCAAAATAAATTTGTTTATCTTCGGAGGCTTTTTATGTAGGTAAAAATTGCCATTTACACAATATTATTTGGATGAAGGGTTAAGATAATCCAACAATATTTGCCATGTCGCTACTACTGCTCCGATAATTTCGACTACCTACTGATACTTTGGGTAACTCCTAGGTCGTTTCATTGTCTGCTAAATCTCATGAATATTTTCACATTCTTGCAAATATTTTTTAAAAATAATTTCACAATTAAAAATGGTTTGTTTATAAGCATGAAAACTGGTATCCTTAGCTCGACTCCTTTGTTCTTCTATGCTTACGGTGCGGAGATTTTTATTGTGTTAATATAAACAATTCCGTGTTCACATCTCTATTTTTATTTAAAAAAAAAAAAAAAATCACTGGGTTGGACAGGTACTGCCACATTAGATATCTCATAGAGACGAAGCTACTTTTTATACGCGAAAGTAGGTATGTAAGACTAATTTGGGTGTTCATAGGGCTTACGACCTATCTTCCGGCTGGCTCAAGTGATCCCTTACACAATGTAACATTCACGAATTCTACCCCATGATAGACTACTACATCTATAAAATTATTTGAAGTTGTATAAATATCAACCTTGCACAACTTGTGCTCTTTGTATTTTACTGTTGTGTTACCGCCATCTGTGGTTAAAATGTGTAATCCCCATAAGCCAGTATAGATGCTGTGAGATATAGTATAGTATAGATATTCTTCATATATACTGTATTCTTGAAAAATTTGAACATACACACACACACATACAGTTTGATGGTTTTAACAGTTGAAGGACGAAAACGTATACAAACGCGTTTATAAACCAATAACATTTCTTTATAGAAAATGGCTCATCGGGCAGTCGTCCGGCACCCAATTTTCATATCGTCATGTCTCTCATAAATTTGTAATGCTTAAAAATAAGCTTTAAGTACTAAACTTAGTTTGTTTTAAAATTATACTTATAATTAGGGTATCAAACAACAATTACGGGACCACTCTTCGTGTTACGGACAGAAATACAACGAAATTATTATTATAGGAATGAATTATTTTACAGAATAACAACCAGCTTTTTTTGTAATAATTTTAAATGTCCACGATTGAAATAATTTTAAAATTTCTAAGATACGTGAATTACAGGTTGAGAATTCCGATCGAACACATCAATTATAATCAACTTCATATTCAGACAGGTCTAATTAAAGTTAGCGACAGACGCATTATTGCTGATCTCATATATCTATACAAAATAATTCATTCTTATAACTTGGATTCTCCGGAACTCTTATCATCCATATCTTTTCACATACCGGCCAGAAATACCCATTCACAAGTATTCTTACACTGCAACAAAAGCAACACATCTCACTAAAAATACTCCACGATCAGCAGACTTTCCATCCTAGGAAACGAGCATGCACAAATTGCAGATATTCTCAACGTTGACTTAAGTCGTTACCGAAATCTCCTTAACGAACACTTTACCGTTAATTTATTTGATTAAATTTGTTAATACATATATGAATACATGTCTTTGTTCTTACTGGTGTACACTTTTAATTGTCTTTACTTAATTTGTGATTAATGTACTTGTACAGATAGATATTGTGTTATAAATTTCATATGTATACATTTTTAAATGATCATGTAAGCAGATCACTGTCATCTAGATAATAGGTGTAAACCGTTTATATAAAAAAAATAAATAAATAAATAAATAAATAAATAAATAAATAGTAACAGTACCTACTACATTCCCGAACATCCGAGATAAATTTGCATTTTTATGCACGTGTGACCCTAAGTATTTATAAGAATGCATATTCATCGACATCAAGTCGATGTGCAAAATTTCAGCTTGATTGGATGACGGGAAGTGTGTTAATTTTCACTTACAAGATTTTTCCACAAGAAATCTAGAACGGCGGTGAACTTAATATAAAGGCTTTAAAAATTCAAATCAAATCCAAGCATAATTTTTTTGAAGAATTTTATTGAGTAGTGTAGTATTGTATTGTAAATTGCTATAGTTAACCCATGAGTCATTTAATACAATTAAAAATTTAAGTTTTGTAGTCGGTTCAATTGTGGAAGTCTACCTAGGCTGTGACGTCACGGGGTCGGCGCCCGACCGTCTATTGCCGTCGCACAAAAAACGGTGTGATTGGTGGAAATTATTACGTCATCGTTGCCAATTGAACGTACCCTTTCGTTTTCATCTTGGAAAACATATTATTTACTGTTCCACTGTATTATGAACCTGCATTCTTTATAAGTGTGGTGGATACTTATTTTATAATATGGTAGCTATAATCCGCTAAGAATAACATATTTTTACTTCCTTTCTTTTAACTTGTGGCGTCCGCTTGCTTGCCGGCTTGCCGGGTGAAAATTTTTTGGATCGATTTTTAACCCTTTTCCCGTAATCCAATCGAGCTGAAACTTGGCAAGTAGACTCGTGGCGACGATCAAGAGGATCTGTCAAATTTTCGTTAAAAAAAAATAATAATTATAGTATAATTTAGAATTTTTAGAAATTTTATTGGTTTTTTCAAATTGGAATCATTAAAAAAGTTTGATTAGCAACGGCGGCCCGATAAGTCGCGGAATATTTTCTAAATTTGAATTACTCCGTCGGTATACATATTAGGTACTTCACTACGAATGTCGAAAATCTAAATTGACTGACAAATGTTTTTAGAATGTAATCTTCAAAGCATGAAGTGTCTTATCAAAGCTCAAAACATCTGACATTTTAGAAATATATTAAATTACTGTAGTGTTATGTTATATGTTTTAATTCGTCTTTAATTGTTGTTATATTTTGTAAAGAAAGGGAGTATAATAAAAACATGGTTATGGGTTACTTTTTTATTATAGTTAAAGCTGTAGATTAGCGGAACCTGAATAACGTTAGTGATAGACATTATTAAATAGAGAATTAAGCTTTTCTCGCCTCGGATACCTCTATTCTACTGCTCATTTCTACGATTTTCGCCGCTGTTCTTGCTCTTGTTATATAAACAATTAAATATTTCATTTTTGAAACGAATAACACAACGATGTGTTTTATTCGTTTCAAAAACGAATAACACACATCGTTACACTACTCATAATGAAAAAAATATGACATACCTACTAGCTATAAGTCGTACCAAATGACGTAGGTACCACCCACATTTACAATGTAATGTGACTGCAGTGTGGAGTCTTGTTAGCGTTAGTGATGGACATTGTTACATAGAGAATTACGCATTTTAGTAAATTAAACCTCATCATTATTTGTCAAGTAGCGTTTAGTGACGGACATTAATACGTAGAGAATTATGTTTGTTTTTTTATTTGAAACCTCATTATTACTTTACACCTCATCATTATTTGCGCCAAAAGGTAACGTTAGTGACGGACATTGTTACACAGAGAATCACCTTTTTTATATTATATATATATTTTATATATACATATATTTTTTTAAAATTTTTATTTTATATATATATTTTTTGTATTATATTATATTTATAAACTTTATCGTATTTGAGTGTTTTCGTTTTTAGATATGTTGCAATATAATTTTTGAAAATGGCAGATAGTTATGAAACCATACTGCATACACCAATAGATTGCAGGGACATATTATTTGACGCAATTGCATTGATTATAATATTTTTAATTTTTTTGCAGGATTTTTTTCAACTGGATACTGAAACAGACATTCTCTTGTTTGTGAGAAAGGGAAGCAGGATTGCAACTCGAGAGAGGTATGTCCACATTATATATCTATCTTCTCCTATTTACTAATCTGTGATTTTATGAGGGGTATAAAGGCAAAGGCTGCAATATTCAAGAAAATTAAAAAATGTTTTGAATGCTGTCACCAAATGTTACGAATTAAAAAAGTAATGAATTGGAGGTTTTATAGGAAATATAGCTCTATCCCCTCCGAGAGCAAAGGCAGTGATATCCGCTTCAACCAGTCGACCCCCAAGGATGTGTCACGTGTCAAAATGGCTGCTTCATAGTAAAGTGAAAATTGATGTCTATTTTAGACTGAAACATCACAGCAGACATTTTCAAATATTCAATTATGAACATAACAAAAGCAGCAATGTCCTTCATTTAGTAGCAAACACAAGAATATCCATATTTAAAAATTAAATATTTATTTATACCTACACGCATACAAAAGGAAAGCTGAGGTGCAAATCGTTTTTAAAAACTTATTTCCTACAAGATGATGGTTTCATAGATTCCAGAGAAATTTCCTTGAGTACTGACAGGTTTTTTGTATTTATCTCCTTTATCTTATTGCTGCCTTTGTTTTTATACCCCTCATATCGAAGATTTTATAAAAATGTATATCACACACACTTTTTTACAAACCTAATCTCCTTAGTAGGTTGTCCGAATTTCATAATTGTATTTAACTAGCCATGCAAAATGATTTGCAGTCAAGTACATAGTCATCTCTTTTTAAGTGTAATAAATTACAGAGGACCGCTACAAGTCGTTGACCCGCGCACCGTACACTTGCGAGATGATTTTGTGTCCCGTATAACTTGCTGTACCACAGCCCATTTCTTAATTGTATTAATTGATTTTCGACACATTATTTTTTTATTAACATTATTCATAATTTCTTTGTCATAAGACGTGTAGTGTGTGATCATGTTATCTTCAAATGTTTATAAAATATTTATACTCTGTACTCTAATGTCATCTCAGGACCATCTATCGGGGTCAATAACTGTTGACGGTCAGTTTGTTAAAAAAAGCTTACCTAGCTTGGTATGAAGGTGGTGACTTGTTTGTCATGTATGCATCTATATTAACTTTTTTCTAGATAAATTACATCTTTTGTAATTGTAAAGTTAAAAATTGTAAAGGTAAAAAGAAAAAAACTGCATAATTATGAAAATTATAATTAAAAATAAATAATAAATCCAGCATCACCATGCTCATACTCAACCATATATGACATAAATGTTCCAATATCAACCGTTATGTAGCTAAAAGACCTCAAATTTTCCATTTTTTCTTCAATATTTTTGACATCTGTTGGCACTATTTACAGCGAGGAAATCTCTAGTAACAGTACAGCGAGGAATCTTATCAATGTTTGAGCGACTTCTTGGCCGACAGTAGTCAATAAATTTGGCCGCGAGACGTATTCCTAATGACAATACAATAATCATTAATTAATTTTACAAAACCGGTTAAATTGTTAAATATTTTTGAAGCAACACACGGAATATTATAAACTTAATTTTCTACTAAATAAAAGATTTCAACCGTGTGAAAATTTGAAACATAATTATTCTGCAAGGTCTTAATTATTATAATTTTACTAGTATTAAAGCGAATGAATTCATCGTTGATGCGCAAAATAAAACACTATTAAACAATAAATCTTTTATTAAAATCACACCTTAACTTTTATTTTATATTTGTCGCCCTGGAATATGCCAATTGTCTATGGAAAATTTAATTCGCGCGTTTTGTCGATTCGCACGGATTCGCGAGTTCGCTATCTATTCTATTACTCATTTCTATGACTGTCTTCGCTGTCAAAGTAAAAATTCCAGATCTTTATAAAATCTTCTAAACTTATTGAAAATGATATATGAAATTCCTCGCAATTTTAGAATTACGTGACAATAATATTCTATACAAGTTACCTCCATGATGGTTCAAATTTTTACAGAAGATAAGTCAGAAATATTGAAAAAATGCATACTTTGACGTGGCTTATCCCCATAACTGATATTTTTGTTGCTTGAACATTTTCGAATCATAATTTAGGGAAAAATCTGAAAAAAAGAAAGACCTGAAAATCATTCTGTCACACCCTGTATAGTTAAAATTGTATATGTGTTACGGATAAAGTGTTAAAATTCGATAATGTTACATGTATTACGGATAAAGTGTTAAAATTCGATAATGTTACATTAACTAGGATATGTATGCACTAACTATCACTAACTATGTACATTATACTAGTTTGATTGTGATAATTTTTATATTGGCAAAACAAAAAGAAATTTTGAAACTAGGGTTAAAGAACATATCAAAGCATTAACAAGCAATATTGATTCTGATTTTGCAAAACATTTAATAGAATATGACCATACATTTGATATTAACACAGGTTTAAAATTTTTACATTTCAGCTATAAGACACCACAAATAAATAATTTAGAAATACTCGAAATTAGGAAAAACGTTAATATTAAGTCTAATATAATAAATACACAGACGAAATTTTTGCATAATCCTATTTTGAATATTTTTCCACTTAACATTCCACGTTGTCCAAATGACCCATAATAATTAGCACCTCGAACCCCCCCCCTCCCCTCACCTACCCCCTCACCCACCCCTTCACTGTAACTTTTAAAGATCATTAGTACACAATAATCCTGAAGCAGAGAACATTGTTCTCGAAACATGTAGATTGTTTAATCTAATAAAGTGGTGAAAACAAAGTAATTTGTGTTTTATTTTAATAATAATGTCACCACAAAGTTCAAGCCTTCATACAGAAGAAGTAAAATATTCTTCGATCAGTTAATGTAAACATTATCAAAATTTACACATTGTCCCTAACGTATAATATATAATAATAATAATAAAAATAAAAAAAATAAACAAATTCACTACTTATAATAAGTACATATTTCATAAAAGGGTTGAAAATATAATAGAAGAGATTCTTTTTCGAATGATATCGAAATATTAACATTCACACACACTACTATGAAATATTTTGCTGTGTAAGTAGGTAGCGCTGGTCCTTGGTATGTGTGTACGTCATCAGAAAAAAATCCGATAAGAAGGAGCATTGTTACAGTAAAAAAATTAAGTCAAAATAATATCACTTTTTTATTAGTTATCTTTAAAATTTAATTGAATTACGCAGCGTTTCGGATATGGGGCCAACGCTTTTACGATAAAAGTAATCATAATTTAGGGTGTTGCGAAACTATACTACCGACAGATAAACGAGGCAAGCATGGGCGTCGTTCAAGGTCTGGGCGAAGGGAATCTACCTACCACTCTGTTACCCGAGTCCCTCAGAAGATTGTGAATCCCTCATTAAAAATGTATTTTTTTCTAACTATATAGAAGTTTAACATCTTGTTGAATTTATGATTTTAGTTACATAGTTGAATATCAAAGCCTACTTAACGCCAAAAAGTATTTTTTTGGCAAATCAAAAAACTCTTGTTTATAGCTTGAATACGATCAAATAAAAAGAAACGGAATAGTGAATAAGGATATTCTGCCGTGTATATGTGGCCTCTCTGACCAGAGAGGTTACATGTACACGGCAGAATATCCCAGAAAACTACTCGCAGAAGATCCATTTTCATAGTTTTGAGGTAATTGTTAAATATATGGCTAAATATGTCACCATTTCATAATAAATGTGTTTTTATAATTCAAAATGCTTTGAATTCATAACAATATATGTGGGATATAAAAGCAAAGGCAGCAATATCTGTATTTAATTCAAGAAACATAGCCTATAAATTTACAGGAAACATAATTTTGGAAGCGATAGATATATAAAATCTAGAATTCAGTACATTTTAAAAAGTGATTAATTCTCGGTATCTGCTTTCAAAACATTTTTAATTTTTTGGATATTGGTTCCTTTGCTTTTATACCCCACGTATCATGTTATGATTTCATAGGTTTGTTTATTATTTGTTTTATATTCTACAAAATTAAATTCATAAGTCATTTTGTTACATAATGTAGAAGCGGTCTACCGGCTGTAGAAAGTTCTGATGGTGACTATTTTTCCGATAGCTTTTTCTGTGAACTTATCAAGATGTTTTATAGATCTCTCACAGAGACGAAGCTATTTTATATGGGAAAGTATACAATATGTCTCGGCAGTGTCCTTGAAGTAAATACCTACGGCCGCTTGGTACTTAAACACGCACCAGGAATGCTCATCGACTGACTCTTTAGGGTTTGGGGTGCCATAAATTGACGTAAATGTATGCGCGGGAGCGTCTCACACTGCTTGCGTCCGTACGTTACTGCAGCCCTGTGGCGACCGCGCAGACCGAAGTATACCGAGATTTCGAAGTCGTTTCGGCTGTTTGTATGAAGACGTAATACTGTATGTTTACTATACTGTGACTTTGTGTAAAGAGATCATTTAAGCCAGCTAATGATAGGCCATAAACCCCGTAAACCCTATTTTTTTTACATTAAATAGCTTCTGTGAGACGTCTATAATATATCTTGATTGATGACGTTCCCTTCTGAGGACAAAAATCCAGTAATTATGTTCTTGAAAATGTTGTAATTTGGTATACACTAGCGAAGGGAAAAATTTCATTTCAAAATGAAGACTACAACACACACACGTTCACCAGTTTGAAGACTACAAAGTGTACACTACAATTGTAGTACTACGAAATGAAGTGAAGTAAATGAAGTGAAGTAATGAAGTAATTGTAGTATTAATGAAGTGAAGTAATGTAATGAAGTAATTGTAGTATTAATGAAGTGAAGTAATGTAATGAATTGTAGTATTAATGAAGTGAAGAACTTTGGTATTTGTAGTTTGTAGTGTGCACTACACATCAAAATGTGCGAAGTGTGCACTTCAATGTAGTGTAGTACTACATTGTAGTAGTGAGTACAGAGCGGACCCATCACTAGTATACACTAAAGGTCCACCTCAAACTTATTATTGTCGTCACTGTAATGTGACGATTCAAGCACAAAATTGTATTGGATACACAGAAAATAGCACCACATTATATCAAGACATCTTAGCGACACTGCCACTAAAACTTGGCCGAATACGACGACATTCAAAATGTCATTTGTGATCTTACGACGATCAGAATCACACCGCATCACCGTGATACGATTGTGAGGGTGGAGTGATTTCGACGAGTGATGCGACGACGTCACGTCACGACAGTATGATGATCATGACGACGTGCTCGCCCCTCATGAGGAGCTGGGGGATGAAGCGCTCGCAAGCCTCCATCCCCTTCCGGAAAGGCGTTACGGTGACGAGGTCTTGCCCGCGCTTCGGCGCGACATCCTTAGATTTTTTGTACTGGTCTGAAAGAAAATATTATTAATGAATAAAGAATCTTTGAATGAATATAATCATGTCGCTATTTCTTTATTTTTTATTCAAATAATTTATAATTTACTACAACCCGGTAAACTTGCTTTTATCGGGATAGGTAGTTACAAACACGGTCCACCAAAATATATAAACATGAACAAATGTAATTTTCTTGATACACAATGCCACGGCTGGTCCCGATAGGTTTGACTTGTTAAAAAAATTACTACGAGATTGTAAGTTTTTAAACAGTTATGAAAAGGTCAAATTAAATATTTTTAAAAAGTATAATGTCTTAGTTGAATTCGCACTTAATTGTAAGAAGACGTTTTTACTTAAGAGACTCGGTTTGGAATGAAATTAAAAAAAACAACGTCCATAGTTAAAAAGTACGTTTTGTTTACTAGAGGTTAATTATGAAAAAATTAATATATTTACCGAGGTAAAAATATCGAGAGGGGATTAACTGCAGAAAATAGGGTGAACGGTGCTTTGAACGCAATAATTTCTAATAGAAATATGTCTACCGAGGCAAGGCTAGCAGTACATAATGGAATTCTGGTACTAAAAATGATGTATGGAAGTGAAGCCTGGAGCTGGCAGAAGAGGAACGAAAGTAGACTGAATGCAGTGGAGGATGAGATCCCTTAGACGTACATATGTGTGGAAAATCAATTTATGATAGAGTATAAAGAATGAAGATATTAGGAATGAATGTAAAGCTGATTTTAGCATGATTAATAGGGTCGCTCAGGTGGTTTGGGCATGTTGAGCGAATGAATGAAGAAAGAATGGTAAGAAAGATATATAACGCAAGTGGTGCCAGAAAGAGAGGGCGACCGCGGAAGATGTGGCACGACCAGATTAACCAGATACTGGAAGACAGTCTCGTTGGAAGCCTCAACAGCCATCGAGCTTGCATGCGAAGATGTACGAATGTGGATGAGGCGAGAGCTGTATGTCACGACAGAAGAGTGTGGCGCCCTATCCTCTCTGCTTACCCCGACGGGGAAACGGCGTGATGGTGAGTAAGTAAGCATCAATGTCTTAAAACATTTCGCTTGATCATTTCCTAGAGAACGGGTTTAGTTCATCTCTGTAAATTTTTATACTCTGGTTACAAATCACATCATATTAACAACTATTTACTTCTACGTTGAATTTTAGATTTTGTATGTTATCCTTTCTATTGTAGCGGGAAAGAATTGGAAATGACACTGGTTTAGAAGTTATTTAAAAATTTCGAACAAACTAGGTCGGCGGGTCATATTTTTCAAGGTAAGGGTGCAGGTTTTCTTACCCAAGCCGGCTGGCACTTTTTTCTTGATCCTCCTCGTCCAGGTCTCGTGCACGTCAGACATGGCCACGTTCCACTGCTTGTCAAAGGCCTGCAAGAACCCGGTGCAGGAGCCTCTGATCCCCGTCTCATTCCTCGTCACCACCTGCGGATATGGACGCGTTGTTCATCAGAAATAAGAACCCCTCCATACCGAGATACCAAGATATGCCAAGAATACCGTGTTATATTCAGCAGGCCACCTTTACGTGAACAGAAGGTGGCGCTGCTATAAAAAGAGTGAGCATCAGCTCCCTCGCTCCCTCTTTAATTGGTACGGAGTCTCGTTAGGGTCAGTCGATAACCTGCGGCAGAACATATTGGAGAATCCCGTAAACCACTCTGCCTTTTACTTGGTTCTCCATATCCCATGTTGGGGTATACTGAGTGTCTCATAGCTAGTAGCAAAAACATTAAATAATGAGTCGAAAGTGTTCAAGCAACCATGACATAATCAATAGTTAGGGAGATATGCAATATCAAAATTTGCATTTTTTTTCAATATTTCTGACTTATTTTTTGCAAAAAGTTTAACTGTCGTAACAGTAGATTATATTGATTACGATTATGAAAATTTCATTCACTTTAATACAAGTCGAATAAAATAAAAAAAACCTTGCAAAAATTTAAATTTTTGAAAATCGAAGAAGTAACAAAATTATTATTTATTTGTTTGTATATGTTCACCTATATGAAACGATTTTGCATGTCTTATATAAGAAAAAGTGCTCAAAATACACCGTATAAATGCAATTTATTTGCTGGGAGCAGGTATATTCGCAAGTTAAAATAGTAGATAAGTTTTGATTGTTTTAATTATTTTTATTTTTGTGAGTTCACATTCAGTTAAAAATATTTATGTCAGTTGTGTTACTTAGACTGTCGGCACATTTTTAGTAGTGCACAAGCAGCGTGGCATTTTTCAAAAGCAGTAAAAAAGAGTTATTCCGAAATAACGAATTGCCCGTCGTAAAAAAAGCCAATCGGGTAAAGTACCCTTCGAGCGCCGTTAAGGGTTAAAAACGTTTTCGCAAAATCGAAAAGAGAAAGGGTTTCGTAAAGAGTCGGGATGTTTATTTTTTTATTATTTTATGGCGGTTAAACATTTTTGGGACATGCCGCGTCGTAAAACTTTCGCCAGATAAACTCGGATAGGTAAGGTCCCTGCTGGAAATTCTAGGAAAAGTATTTTAATAAGATTTATTATGTGTCCTTGGGCCGGGTACAGGGATACCGATGTATACCTCTGGCAAATGCTGTATGGATGTTAAGCCCTGATTTTAAATGCAGACAAATTCCGAAGTAATTAATGTTACCTATATTTAATGAATGTTAAAACATTTGCACAAATCCCCAGCTGCAGAAAACAACTACTTATTATGTGAACATACATATAATAATTGTTTTACATTCGTTATTGCTATTGTATTCAATAATATTTATTTCCATCTATATTTTCTATTTTTATCTACAATATCCAAGAGATTAGTTAATGTTATATGTATAGTATTTTGTCCTCATTTTGTTGTAAAGCCGCTCATCTCGGCACAGGTTGGCACAGAGTGGCTCATTTTCCTACAAACATCTATTAAGTTCAGGATTAATAAATACAAGAATAAAAAAAATGTTTACTAATAAGGTGCATGTTTTAATCAAATTAAAGATTCTGTTTTGATTTGAATGAAACAATTAAGTTATGGGTGGAATTAGCTTTTAAAATGTAGAAATTATTCATGATGTTCTTAGGTTTTCACGGCCACTCAGAATCTTCAAGTTTGTGTTTACTGGGGTATTATGCCGTGTTATACGACCTTTCGGGCCTACATTGGCCCGAAAGGTCGTAACAACACGGCATAATACCCCAGTAAACACAAACTTGAAGATTATTCATGATGATCATTAGAATGGAAGGAATATAACTATTTTTCTCTACTTCAGTTTAATTAAATATTGTATATTTTATTACCTACTCGAGTTTCGAGAGTGACAGAACGTCACAGATTTTTTTATTAAAGATATATAGAGAAAACATTGCTGTATTCCATCCATTTTGTTTACAAACGACGTAAGCTATTTTTTAATAATACAACTTTATTTAAAAAAAATTACTATCCTTTTCTCACTCATACGTTCCACTTGACTAAACCGTCTCAGGAATCATTTCATCGTTATATCTACTACTCTTATATTTTTATACTTCTTTATTACATCTACTAATATTAGGTATATCTCCAAAACAAAGCACTGAGAATAAAATTAAAAAGAATTTTATACACAAGAACCTAAACTAGAAAGTTTACAAATAATGAGATTCAGGCAAATGATAAATTAATGTAGGTACTTACATATATTTATATTAAAAATTATTAATGAACAAACACTTTTGTTCACACAAAATATGTGAACAAAAGTGTTTGTTCATTTGTTTGTTCACAAAAAACACAAAAGTTAAAGCTCTTGATTACACAAAATTATTGTATTTTTTTTTTGATTCGGACTAGTAATAAAATTTAATTGATTATTAATAATATTTTGTTTACTTTTACATGCTTTACTAATTTCTAATGATTCTAATTATTCAATTTCAGACCTAAATTATTTTTGTGTAATATAGACAGTCCTAAATTTTTATCAAAACCGTGATCATTTTCTAATAAATGATTTGCGAATTCAGAAAAACCACGATTATTCATGTAGGTGTAATTAATGAATATAAGTAGATTAAAATAAATACGTAATAATTTTTTAAAAATATTTTTTTAGATTGTTCCGCGTGGTTGTTTGCAGTAGAATAATAGTAACGACTTGTAGACGCGTAAATAAAAACAAACAACAGAATCGCGACCTTGGTACGCGGAAGTTTCTGGAAGCAGCGTGCCTCCTGAAAATACGCACATACCTGTGCCCGTACGTGCCACGTTCATTGACAGTACCTGCACGCGACCATAACAATGCGGTTGTTTCATTTTTTTAAACAAAAATAATCGTGAATAAAAAGTAACCCATAAAAACCAAGTTTTTACTATACTCCCTTTCTTTGTAAAATATAACAATAATTAAAGACGAATTAAAACATATAACATAACACTAAACTTACAGAAATTTAATATATTTCTAAAATGTCAGATGTTTTGAGATGTCAAGATTTTGATAGATTCAATTATCGTCAATATCGTACCTTAGGAATTTCCAGCGTAAAATGATTTAGTCAGAATCAGATTTGAGTAATGTAGATTCTTCAAAACTGAGCAGAAATCTAAAAGAAATAAATTGTTATTTGATTTTTTCCCAAAAAACCCAATTTTGCTGTCATCTGTGAACCAATTGTTTTGTAAATTTTCGAAATTCGTAGTGATGTACCTATTATACCGACGGAGTAATTCAAATTTAGAAAATATTCCGCGACTTTATCGGGCCGCCGCGCCGTTGCTAATCAAACTTTTCTAATCATTCCAATTTGAAAAAACCAATAAAATTTCTAAAAATCCGAAATTATACTAAAATTATTAATTTTTTTTAACGAAAATAGATCTTCTTGATCGTCGCCACGAATTTGCTTGCCACGAGTTTCAGCTCGATTGGATCACGGGAAAAGGGTCAAAAATTGATCCAAAGTTTTTGTTGACGGCAAGCAAGCAGACGCCACGAGTTAATATAAAGGAGGAGGAACTGAAATGAATACGAGTACCTATAACATGGCATAATACTTTACAGGCGGGTTCCTGCATTGATAATGAGTCGAAAATATTTAAGCAACCATGACAACGTTAGTGGAGATATGCGATATCAAAGTTTGCATTATTTCAATATTTCTGACATATTTTCTGCAAAACGTTGAATTATCGTTAAAGTATGTAACTTTATCGAATATGAAAAATTCATTTGTTTCAAAACAATTTAAATACAATTTCAATGTATTTTCGCGAGATTTTTATCATATTATTTGACTTTATTGGAAGGAATGAATTTTTCATAATCGATATAAGTTGCTATAATGATATATCGAGGCATAAGAATACAGAATTAGTATCTGGTTTACCTGGTCTATTATTACTATCTATAGTATGTTTATGTCTTTGCTTAGAACATAGGAATCCTGAAGGAGGTAAATAAATAATAATATAAAAATGAATAGCATAATTATTACATCTTTGCGCGTCTTATGTACGTAATGTCTTTATATAAGAATATTTCTAGTTAACCCCGCATGGAAATGTTGGTTTAACTAACATATTATCACGCCATCTCCCAGCAGAGTGGATAGAATGCCATACTCATCGGTTCTTGCGCATCTTTCTTGTCTCGTCCGCTTCCATTCATCTTCTTATGCACTCGCTCTTCGGTTATAAAGGTTTTCAACAAGGCCGTTATTTTTTTTATATGTATGACCTATTTAGTTAATCAATATATATATATATATATATATAAACCCGTGTTTCCCTATCCGCCAAGTTTTCTCCATAACCAGGCACAACCACCCACCGGTGGTTATGATGGTGGATAGCCCTTGGTGTCACATCGAAAATATGCTCGTTTGGTGGGGGTGGCTATGCGTGGGTGTGAGTGGGTGACGAAAATGTGTTTTCTAGCACATTGTTTTGTTATGGGAAGGCCGCAAATGCTTCAGATTGTTTCAAAATAGGCATGCCGACCGTGTCGGTGAGTCTAGAAGGTTCCGGAAAAACCTACTCTAGAAAGTTCTGGAAGGAGAAGGTTCTAGAAAATTCCCGAAAGTTCTATATGGTTCTAAACTGAGTGGCAGAATGTGCCGGTGTGTCTAGAAGGTTCCTGTACATTCGATAAATTTCTTAAAAGTTCTGGAAGGAGAATGTTCTAAAAGGTTCGCGAAAGTTCTAAAAATCTACGCGTGCGAAGCCGCGCGGGCACAGCTAGTAATTCATAATATTATCAATTTATAACTTTTATTAACCATTTATATATTCACTCAATATATTTATAATAATTCTATTTTTATTTTGTAATGTGACGTCTGCATTCTTTCTTGAAAATGTTGGTTTTTCTGTGTTTTTTTTTTCATATTCTCTGATAGATTATTGTATTCCTTTATATCTTTGTTATATAATACTTGCTGGTCTGCTTTGCTGTCTTTTGTAAAGGCTTCATGACGATGGGACCTTATTCCAGTATCTTTACATTTTCATGATGGCATTAATGTGGTACGTTCCTTGTATTCCTTCGGAAATCAACCTAAACAAAAATTTTATAGCCACAAAACGCGGGTACACATTTTCTGACTTAGTTGTCCTGGGAGCCTACATGCCTATTATGTCGTGCGGAGAATGTGAACTCCGTTCATCTTGTAATCACTTACTGTAGTATACTTATATTGTATAATGTATTAATGTTTTATTTTTATGTATCATCGTAAATTGTAACTGTACTAATCACCTTGTCCTAAATGACTATCCATTAGGGTCATTCTGACCTGTCGATAGTCTTTAAATTAAAAAATTAAAAAAATAAAATTCCTCTCCTCCAATTAAAATTTCGTGTCAGCTTTAATATTATGCTTATATAGATTTTCCATACGCATGTAAACATCACTGAAGTTTAATGACATGGAGTGAAATAAATACATATATCTAAATTCCCACACTGAAAAGCACTGCGGGCAACACAGTTCAGCGCGATGGGCGCTACAAGCGGAAGTCACGTACAAGTGCGATAAAAAATGTACATGATTGTCTTTTTAAGACTTTTTCAGTTTTTTATTACATTTTTATGCTCGTGAGAGGTGCGCTATTATAAAAAGGCCTATCGCACTAATATAATTATCATTTAAAAACTAACCTATAAATAACACTGATTCGTAGTATCGCATTCAAAATTTTCAAAAATACTGTTCAAATCGTACACTGTTTGGATCGTCATAGAACTTTCGCGAGCCTTCTAGAACATTCTCCTTCCATAACTTTCAAGAAATTTGTCGAATATACCTTCTAGACACACCGACATATTCCGCCTCTCAGTTTGAATTTTCCAGAACTCCTTCCAGAACTTTCTAGAGCAGGTTTTTCCGGAACCATCTAGACTCACCGACACAGTCGGCGCACCTATTTTGAAACAATCTGAAGCATTTGCGGCCTTCCCATAACAAAACAATGTGCTAGAAAGCACATTTTCGTCACCCACTCCCACCCACGCACAGCCACCCCCACCAAACTCGCATATTTTTGATGTGACACCAAGGGCTATCACCACCATAAACCCACGGTGAGTGGGTTGTGGCTGGTGGTTGGGAGAAAAACTTGGCGGGTAGGGAAACACGGGTTTCTTTATATATATATAATATATATTTATATATATATATATATATATATGATATATTGATTTTCTTACTCTGTTTTTGTTTTAGTTTCAGATGTTATTTTAGACATATTTTTAGCTTCATTTTATTTACAAATTGATTATTTATTTGTTATTATGCATTACTACATACGTTGGTGTTTACAAAATAGTCACGTGTTATTTACAAATCCAGACGTGGATTAGTGTTGAGACCACGATGAATTATTTTAACTGTGATTGTCACAAATTTCTATTCCATTGGGACGATGATTTTTTTTTCATCATCTGAGCGGTAAATTTTTACAAAAAAATATGTGCACAGTTTTTCGCACCCATAAATTGGCGCGAAAGAAAGTACAGACTTATTTAGAAAGAAAATATCTGCGTAAGTAATAATTAAGTTAATTGTACAATATTCTTATCCGTGCTTCATCTTAATAGAATCCATTCATTAATAAAATGCTTGTCAATGGTCAGACTGTTAAGGCAAACCTAAAATCTGGTTATATTTCTGGATGCGGGGTTTGCGAGCGTGTGTGCGGACAAATATTTAAAAATGTGCGGCCGTACACCCGCGTACCCTAGAGGGAAGAACATTGGTCCTAATACATGTACGTAGATTTTTTTAATTTACTAATTTAAAAAAAATAGAGATGTGAATACGGAATACGTGTCACACCAATATTCTTAATATTTTCAAACTAAGCTAAACGCTTGTGCTATGAAAATAGGACTAACTTGCTGGTCTGGAGTGAGATTCGAACCCGCAACATTTGAATCACGAGGCGAGAGTCCTAACCACAATACCAACAAGCTACTCATAATCCGAACAATTTAATGTAATAGTCTTATAAATAAATACTATATATTGTAATGTATTATATGTTTGAAGGTCATTATATTGGGTTTATTCAACATTGGTACACTCAACAATATTTTTATATCTAGGTATGTTCTAAGAACACAGTTTCTGGATTATGTCCCTAGAGGGATGACTAATTATTAAGCTGAATTATAGAAGTCTCACAGAGACGAAGCTATGAATATGAGAACGTGTGTGGAAGTTGTTTCTAGGGCTTACAACCTGTGTGAGCTGGCATAAGTTATCATTACAGCACCACGCTCACCAATTCCATCGTAAAAAAAATCCATTATCAAATTTTGAAAGTTCAATATACGAATTGGTATATATACATAGATTTTCAGCTGGTAACGATACCTCCATATTTAAAAAAATTCATATCTTAATTCGGTACACTTATCCGAGTATACTTGTCTTTTCAATATTGTTCTTGTAGGTTTATTTTGCAGTACCAGTAATTTTTGCTACTTCTACTAATTCTCTCACTAGTCAAAAATAAAATGCTTTTGCAGCAGTTTGAGAAGTGCCCACGCCGGCTGGTCTTACAATACTGGAATATCATATTTATTTTATTTATGTATTTATTTCTATTTAATTTTAAGTATCAAATTTTGTTTGGACCGTGCCTGTCTCACTAGAAATATCTGTGTTGAGACAGGCATAGTTTACAATATCGTGTAGGTTCAAAACATAGTAAATGTATAATAAAGTGTTTACAGTAATATAATAGAAAATATATGTTAAATTAAAAATATTGTGTTAGTGTGTTTGTGTAAGTATGCCTATTTGTTTTATTTTGTATTTTATGTTAGGGTATATATTTTTATTATTATTTATAGCTAATAATCAATATTTATTTATTAATTTATTTTTTATTAATAATTATTATTTATTTTCATTATTTATAGCTCGACAGTTAGCCCCGGTGCGCTGGTACTGCATTTGATAACACCACCTATTCTACATCACCTCGTTATGTGTATCTCTCCGTACAACGAAAGCCTTGCGCGATGTATTTCCGACATTTACTATCTGAGCAATCGGGTTCTTTATGATTTGTGTATCTGCGACACTATCGCATCGGCGGGAAGGTCACTTGATATCGTCTGTTTCATCATTGACGGCTGCCAACCATCTGAACGTCAATTAACTCGAATAGTTCCTCGAGAGATCACCCGCTAGTGTTTGTTGCGCCTGTACATCTCTAAACTCTGCATAGAAATATATGAAGAAAAATAATGCATCGACTATATTGATTGAATAGAAATATGTCTACCGAGGCAAAACTGGCGGTACATAATGGAGTTCTGGTACCGAAACTAATGTATGGAAGTGAAGCCTGGAGCTGGCAGAAGAGGAACGAAAGTAGATTGAATGCAGTGGAGATGAGGTCCCTTAGACGTATGTGTGGTAAATCCATGTATGATAGAGTAAAGAATGAAGATATTAGGAATGAATGTAAAGCTGATCGTAGCATAATACATAGAATAAAAATAGGGTCGCTCAAGTGGTTTGGGCATGTTGAGCGAATGAATGAGGAAAGAATGGTAAGAAAGATATACGATGCAAGTGTTGACGGCGCCAGAAAAAGAGGGCGACCACGGAAGACGTGGCATGACCAGATTAACCAGATACTGGAAGATGGTCCTGTTAGAAGTCTGAACAACCGTCGAGCTTGCATGCGAAGATGTGTGAATGTAGACGAAGCGAAAGTTGTATGTCAGGACAGAAGAGTATGGCGCTCTATCCTCTCTGCCTACCCCCTCGGGGAAACGGCGTGATGGTAAGTAAGTAAGTAAGTAAGACTATATTGATTAATTAAAATGATTTTTCAATGAGTAATGAGTCTATTTAATCCGTGACATCATATTAACGTTCTAACGAATCACGCGTGAACGTCATATTCCACGAATCTGACGTCACAATTCACTTCTTTTTCGAGTTTCTTCTTCGATATTTTTAATAGATAACATATTAAACAAAAAAATGTACTTCGCGACAAATATTTGTATCCACCTTCAACAGAAAACAATAAGGGTGTAGATTTTACTAACACTTCGTTCAGCATCGACATCTAATACAAATAGGTTAGCTGAAGTAAATCGCGTCCACAAAACTAATTTCGCTGATCGTGCTTTCGCGGTGGCTGGACCAAAGTTACGGAACAAACTACCACCTAATAAACTGAGACAAACGGACAGCTTACCACAGTTCAAAAAACAACTTAAGACGCATTTATTTAGACAATCATAAATACCTATAGAATCTGACCACAACAACACTAGCTAATGTTTTCCACTCCTAGTGTGCACTCCGCGAAAACACCTAATTCTTTCAGGCACCTCCAACTATTATAGTATTAAACTTTAATTCCATTTCTTGCATGCTACCTAGTGAATAAATAACAGTAAATATGTTTTTTTTTTAGCAGTAAGTTGTTTTGTAAAAAATTTTCTGTGTAAAGCGCCCTTGAGGGGAGTATCCGCGAAAACGGCGCTATATAAATTATAAAAATATTATTATTATTATTATATAGGGTGTCTCGTAGCTAGGAGCTAAAACTTCTGGAGAGTCTTCTTTATTCAATTTTGAAAATAAAAGATTCTTTACAATGTGGGTGAAATGTAGTGGACATTGCTGCTTTTGCTATTTACATGATTAAATATTGCTGTCAGTGTAATATTTCAGTTTAAAGTTGACACAATTCAACAATCCTTGTAACTGACGACATGTCGCAAAATCAGGTAAAATCCAAGATTTGTCAATACCCCCTATATACCCTACCCCATCTCCCTCTCTCCTCTACTAAAATTTATAATCCTTTTTGATAATAAACTTAGTGCATGTTGGCCCTTAGTTAGAGTAACACGCGTGTGAAGAGAATTTTGTGAAGGTGTAGGTGTGTAAATAATACTACGGTTGTGATGTGAGACGGCAAGGCTGAGAATGATATCGAAAGGAGAGTAACTGCGGGAAACAAAGTTAATGGTGCACTAAATGCAATTATGGCCAATAAGAATCTGTCAAAAGAAGCAAGACTAGCGGTACATAATGGCGTTCTAGTGCCAACCCTTATGTATGGAAGTGAAGCCTGGAATTGGCAAAAGAGGAATGAAAGTAGACTGAATGCGGTTGAAATGCGGTCACTAAGACGCTTGTGTGGAAAATCTTTGGTCGATAGAGTGAGGAATGAACAAATTAGAAGTGAATGCAATGCTGGCTGTAGTGTGGTAGATATAATAAAGAAAGGAGTGCTGAGATGGTTTGGTCATGTGGAACGTATGAACGAGGAAAGGATGGTTAAGAAAATATATGTTGAAGGCTACAGGAATAGAGGGCGTCCGCGAAAGACCTGGCACGATCAGGTACTACAAGTATTTGAGGATGGCCCTGTTAAAAGCCGCAACAACCGTAGAACGTGTATG
>JADDOH010012627.1:0-60869 GCA_016648135.1 Agrypnia vestita
TTTAAATTTAAAGAACTTTAACAAAGGGATAAAGAACGTTAACAGAAATCTATTCAGAATCGTGTTTAATCATTAGGCAATACTCACAAACATTATTCGGTATACAATAACCCCCAAATAAACAGTTTAAACGACAGCTTCTTTCAGTCTGACACGCTTGTATTGTGCGCACTAAATTTGGACCCATACAAATGCTGATTCAAAACGTCATCGCGCCAGACATGGTATTCAGACGTCTCCATTATACTACCCACACGAGAGGAAGTCCAATTGCCAGTCTCTCCCCATTTATTCTCTTTCTTCTCGGAGTTTGTTCTTTGTCCGGCGATCTTGCGAAAGCTTTTTATTATAAACTCGAATAGGCCATTTCCTGGCGAAACTGCTTCGTGCCGCGAGGAGACAGACTCGGCTGGAATGGCCGCCCCGGAGAGCAGCCGGAATGCAGTCAGGCTGTCGATCAGGCTACCCAGAACGGACCTCGATCGGTACCGGTCTTTGTCCTGGTCCGTGTCCTCGCTGGACACGGCTCTCGCGGCAAGTCCAGAACAGTCGCGCTTTTGGTAAATTGATTTGCCCGCGTTTGTTTTACACTTCGCAGTAAACAGACTCGCTTCATTGTTTACTCTCTGTTTCACACACGATTCTTTACGAAAACCGAGAAATCCATAAAAATTAAACGTGTGCCCGTGGAAAGTTGAAAACTTATTTACACTATCTTTGTAAAATAATATGTTACAGACGTATAAAATATTTTCTAGTAAAAATACAAGACAAAAATTGAACGTTAAAGTAACGAGAAAAACAAATATCTTTTAAATATTTTATGTATTAAAAAAATAGCGCCTAAAGACAATTAAGCTTTATTTGCGCGAGATTTATCGTTTTCAAGGAATAAAACCCCCATTATTTGATTTTTCAAAAATCTGTACGAAAAATACAAAAACTCGGAGTTTTTTTGCGTTCGCTCAGAGTAAAGTACATATTGATATTGTGACGACAAACGTATTGTTTGTATCGCTTTACTTGTCAATATACTTTGTCGACTTCGCGTATGGCCGATGTCAAAAGGTTTGTTGAAAATCCTCATCGGCGATAAGTTTCAGTCGTGTACGATTCGAAAAGACTAAATATTTACAGGGCCCGAGGTAAACTCTGTAGGTGTGTAAATGAGCACCGTTGCCGGCTTATTCCACGCGCAGTCCTGACAATTTCCATACATGGAACGAAGACTGCTGCGAAGACAAAAACCAGCCGCTTCTGGGATCCGAAGAGTCTGTTCTCCTTAAAAGGACGTCAATTTAAATTCCGCTCGCTGATCATACGACACAAAAACACCGCTGGCGCTGGTAGTAATTATACGATTTTCTGTCATATATTTATTGAGTAACGGTGACCGGTGACTTCCTCTTAAAACATTACTTTAATAATACTTATTATTTATTTATAAATATGAGCATTGAACATATTTAAATTTTTCAATTTATGCAACTTAATAATTATCGATAAAAAGTATAGACCCGTAAACGGAAAACATCCACAGAAGTACCATTCTGATTTACACCAGGATGAGGGTCAATTTCTCAATTCGTGGTATTATTAAGCGAGCATTTTACCATAAGAGCAAATAAGCTAATCGATTTATGTATAATTATAAAAATATGTGTACAACTTTACCTAGGACAAATATAATTTAGAACATACGTTTTCATTCAAAGATAAATAATTCATTTGATTTTTTTTTGATATAACTATCAAGTCACGATACCTTCTGAAGAATCGTAACTTCAAAAGTTAAAATAGGTAAAATATATTTTTTCATGAAAAAATTCTATATTAAAATTTCGAGAAACTCACATGTGTAAGTACATGCGTCTCGAAACGTGATTAAAAAGGATTTAAAAAATCGATAATATGTCGGATGTTGGTGTTATTCATTCTTCGTAATATCGTACGAGATTTATCGTTACAATGTATCATTAAAACTTAACTAGCCGTACACCCGTGAAAAATCACGGGACATAATAATTGTAGGATTTTGAAGCTGAAATAAAATTTAATTTAGAATAAAGTACACAGATTTCCACCACAGGTAAACTGATTACAAAGAGATGATGTAATACAAATATAACAAAAGGTAAAAGATGGGCATTTCTATGCTGGTTTAAAAATACTTACAAGAAGATTAATTTTTTTCAGTCCTGCGACACGACAGGGCAGAGGGAGGACAAATCATATTTTCTAATTAATCCTATAGTGGAATGGGAAAAGTCAAGATAGAAGAATATGGCGTTCTATCCTCTCTGAAACGGCATGACGGTTAGTATATTTCGATACATTGGTGGCCCACCCTACTAGCCATACACCCGTGTAAATCATGGTAATTTGGTGTGCGACCGTTGCGTGTCACACTTTAATTATCTAAAGATGTCATTCCAGCTTCATTCCAGCAAGTTACGAATGTTACGGACTTCATCATCTCTCACACTCTCATCACTTCAAGACGTCAGCCAAATAAATATGTGAACAACACATCAACCGTGACGATGGACCCTGGCAATGGCATCCGATACGTCGGCCAGAAAGGTTCTAGAAACATGGCAGAAAATGGCATATTCTGAACGGCCGTGAAAACCTTGGAACATTTTTAACTTTTAAGAGCTTTTTAGTGTTTTTCTGGCCCCAGACTATATACATACTAAGACTAAAAAAAGGGTGAGCAAACACTATTTTGTGTTTTTAGTTTTATATATTTTTTAGATACTTTTGGTTCTTCTATACAAATGAAGTGACCTTTGTAGGACTACTAATAAGAGTTGTTAAAAGGAACGTGTTAATCTTTTATTTATGGTTTTTGTCTTTAGTTTGTATAACTCCTTTTTTTTAATGAAATTTAAAATAAATTAAATCTTAATAAATTTTTTTCAAAAAATTAAAATTTTTTTTTTTTAATAAATATTATTTCAATTTTAATACAATTAGCTAATGAAATCAAAAAATGCGACTTAAATTATAAAACCTATATATACCTAAATTATAAAACAGTGGCATATATAAATTAACGTGTGGTCATAAAGATTGCAATGCCGCATATAATGGACAAACGGGGAGGATTTTTTTAAACTAAATTCACGTACATATGCGCTCTTACAAAAATAAAAAATTTGATTAAAATTTTGTAGCTCATTTATTAAATGAAAACCATATCCCGCTCGGAAATAACTCGCCAACACCTTTACATATAGAAACTAAAGGATTTAGAATGAATTTGCTTGAACAACTTGATGATTAAAATATAACGCTATTAAATAGTCAACAAAAAATGATCTTTTCTCCACTTTTTAATATGTTTAAATAACTCAAAATCAAGGCCATAAATTAAAATAACATTTAATGTAATAATCTCAAGAGCGTAAATAAAATAACAACTAAATACAGGCACTTTCAAAGTAATTCAGTTAATTACTTAAAGAAAACGGGGAATATCGATAATCAAGAGTAACATAGAATTTTATAAACCGGGGAATAACTCTTTTTATTTTGATACATTAAGTATTATTTGCAATAAAAATATTTACTTGTTGAACTTAATAGGTAGGTACTTTTTAATTTTAATTTTATTGAAGTTCATTAAAAAGAGTGCCACACAAAATGATTAGAGTATTTTTTGGTTAGTGTACCAAAACAAATTAGGTAAAAAAAAACTAATTTTGTTTTGTATTTCTTTTTTTAATAACATGAAATATAAATAATAGGTTATACCTACAATTTCTTATTTAGTATTATATACGAAGGAGTTGATTTGAAATAAATATACCTAGTAAAATAGGTATGTTTATTTCAAATCAACTCCTTTTTCAAAAAAACATGAAATAAGGCGTGATAATTACGAGTATGTTATGTTTATTATTAGTTCAAACATCAGATTCATTGACTTTTTTTCCCCATAAAAATATGACTTTATATGGATGTTTCGGTTTCGGTTTAGTTTCTACCAGGGAATCTCTAATGATAAGTGCCTAGAAAAAAGAATCTTAATTAGGGCTTCACTGAAAACATCTAGCTATCCATAGGGGGAGGTAACTTAAATCTTATAAATAAGACGATTATAGTGGTATATCCACTGTTTGATAATGGCCTTACAAGCCGAAACAGCTTTAAATGTTACATTTAACATAACCAACCTGCAGAACAATAATAATATTGATAAAATTTAATTTATTTTAAATTTCATTGTTAATCTTTTATTGAATTATAAAGTATGCAAATTGGCTTACAAGTAAATCAAAAAAATTTGAAGATGTATACTTTAATACACTTTCTTTGCAAACATAATGGATTTTTTAATATCACCCATGCAGTGTCCAAATCTGCTTATCCAAATTTAAATGCTAAACTTTACGGCTGAGCGCTCAATAATAATGGAAAATTATTAATTTTCATCAAAATAATGATTCAATTCAATTCAATTTATTTGATAATGTATACATTACAAACAAAATGTTTAGGTCATACATATTAGGAAGTATATATCAAAATAAAAATATTTAATAAATTAAAATTAACATAAAATCTGGTCAAAGGTGTAGGAGAATCCCGCTTCGGAAAACCCCCTCAGACACATGGAATATATCAATACCCAAAGCGATTTTGTTGAGCATAACTGTGGCTCTTCCAACAGGCATTTTCGAAATGATCTAATCATTTCGAAAATGATTTAATAGTATAGTCATCAAAGTTTTAAAGACCTAGGTAGTCAGGAAGGGGAGAGTCTTTGGATTGGAAATTATTTTCGGTTAAATAGAAATTGGTATAGCAAGGCGGCAGATTCACATGTGACAGACACCTGTGAATCTGTGTGTGAAGTCAAAATATTTCAACAGAATTTGTTACGTTACCTCGATACAGCAGCAAAAGTAACTTGACACCTGACAATAAAACTGTGAGACGCAATTCCTTCACGATGGTCATGGTAGATGGACTTTGAAAAACTTTAAATTAACGAGTCCAGCTTGTTAGTTCCTATGTTTGGTGATACAAAAAACAAGGTCAGAGCACAATGCTACAATAAGTATTCTACGTTAATTTGTTGATTCGCAGAAAAATAAGTGTACCAATTTGACTTATTCACGAAAATGTATTTTTTGAGTGCCTATCGAGTATATGACTTAACTACCACTTGCGGAGGTAGACAAACAGTAGGTACCTAGGTACCTGATGAAAATTATCTCGTCCACATTCAAATATTTTCCCAGATTAATAAGGTCGACATCCAATATCTGGTTTACCTGGACAAGCCAAGTTTTTCTAAATTACTTATATATAAACACATACATTTGTTTATATATAAGGTACCTACCTACATAAACATCTCAATAACCGTGTAATACATAGTTGATTTAAACAATAACCATGTAATATATAGTTGATTTAAACAATTAAAATTGAATTTTGTAGTCTGTTGCGTAGGGTAGGTCCGATGTTCCGTGGGAAACCCGTTTGCACGGCACGGGTCTAAATCGTGCAATCCGAGATGACGAATATGTTTTCATAATTATTAAATCAAACAAACCTAAACAAACCTTTTATTTTTAGAAAGACCTGATACAAAATAAGCAAAGATCATGTACCCGTTTTGGTTTTGTTGTATCCTTTGGAGGCCTTGACTCGACTTCTTTCGCGCAGGGCGCGAGACGATTCTCAATTAGTTGTTGAATCACCAAATCCAAGGAAAATACCGACTTTCTCGCGTTAGGTAACTGTTTGGTCTCGTGCGTCACAGATGGTGCAACATCCTGACATTCGACACAACTATTAACAGGTTTTTGTGTTAAAGACTGTCTTGTCACCGAGATGTGTTTGTCACGATAAAATGAGGTCTTGCAAGAAATATTCGTCATGGCAAAAATACGTATTTTTTGTTTCGTCATTTCAGCGGAACATTTGCAATACAAAGTGATTATTGATCGCTCAAAAATAATATTACCTTCTTACTGTATAATCTAGATAAGGGAGAGAGAGACATCCCTACTTGCGTGTCTGAGTTTTACCAGCGCGTAACCAGGCAAAATATATTTTTATTTAATTACATTGTACAGAACGGTGTTAATTACATATAATGTATATAAATAACAGAATGAGAATATTAACGATTAACCCACCTTTAATAGAGAATTCAATTATCGTGTTTAAAAGTGGGGGGCATTGTTATATATATTGTTAATGTAATCATTAGTAGCATTATATTAGAATAAAAAAAATATAAGACAAATAATATATTATATAAGAATAATAATATTAAAAAATAATATAATATAAGACAAATAAAATGCAAAATGTAAGTTATACAACTGCCTTTTTCGTTAAAGTTGGTCATTCAATAATTATTATTATTATATCAGTGAGAAAAAAAAATATTGCTGAGATTCATTTAATGAATAGAATTAAAGAAGAGTCGCTAGGTGGTTTGGTCATGTTGAGCGAATGAACGAGTAAAGATTAGCAAGAAAGATGTTAATGTTGACGCGGCTAGATATGGAGGACGACCGCGGAAGACTTGGCATGAACGGTTTAGCTAGATACTGGAAGACGGTCCTGTCTTAAGGTTAAGCGTATGCTTTAAAAATCGATAAGCTTGCATGCGAATATGTATGAATGTGGTTAAGGCGATAGTTGTGCGTCAGGACACGAGTGTGGCGCTCTATCCTCTCCACCTCGGGATGGTGGTAAGTTAGCCACTTATTCAAATCCTTGATGGTGTCCAGATGTGTAGGCAAAAATGTTATACTGTATATGTAATTGCAACCGACTAGAAACTTTACTTGAAAATATAGTAAGTTTATAAATTGAAAATATGATTTTAGGAAATACATATACACGAAATATGACGTCATCACTTTATCTCGCTTTAATCGGGATTTAACTAAGCATAAATCACAGTTTGCTCCTCAAGTTACTTATCTTTTCTAATAAATTATCTTTTATTATTTCTCATTTTTTAAACATAATCCAATAAAATGTGAAATTACTCAGAAATAAAAAGAAGACATGATCGGATCATTACGGCGTAAAAGCTCTCATTCATAAACAGGGTTAATTAAGTCAGAGTTTGGCGACATTGGTGACGTCAGCGGGCGGAAAACGTCTGCTGTGCCGAATACTGAGCACGCTCGCAGGTCGGAGGGAATCGTCGCCCAAGAATTTCGGCTTATCGTCTGTGGCGCGTTTTATAATATATTGGAATAGTAATGGTTTAAGTAACCAATTTGAAAACATTATAATGTTAACGCGATGGTGAGTTAATTAGATACCAAAATATAGTCAAGTTTGTTTTCATTCCTAATTTTATTATTCTTCCGTCTATCATAAGAGGATTTGCCGTACAGATACTTCAGCGCCATTATTTTTACTTTATTTAAAACATTTTCAACAATCTTTATTACGTTAAACCATGTTTTAGAATTTTTATAAAAAAAATTAAAAATAAGATTAATTAAAAATATTTTTGCTACATAATACCGAGTTAACTAGTCGACTATAGCGATTATTTTTTGTTCTTACTAGAGCCTCCAAATATTCGTGATTCCAACTATTCGAATATCGAATAGTTAACCAGCCAACGGTGACGTATAATGTCTGTGAGACCGGGTATTTTCAAAAATTCGAATAACCTTTTCCCCCGCCATTGATTTTCATCGTGATTTCGAGTAGCTGCCGCATTGCACGTACCCCGCCGTCAGTTCACTCCGCGACGTCGAAGTGGATGCGTGTTCTGGAGTTTTGGCGCCAACCCGGTGAGACCGGCGTCTTAGCGATTATTAGCATTTGGTCAGGGCTATATACATTTTTTACTTACTTCTTTTAGTTTTGTTATTATTTTATTGCATTATCCTATGATATGTAAGTTTATTGCATGATTTTATCGATATTTCACAAAAATATTCTATATATATTTCAAATTACAAACACTGTTACAGCACGTCATACGAAAGTGTCTCGAGTCTCTTCTACATGATGAGGACGGACCATCAAAAAATCAATGTCATCCGATGATGCCGAAACTCAAAAACACGATATAATTTAAAGCTACAATGACACCAAGGGCGGCGTCGATGTCGTAGATCGTTTATGTGCAAATTACAATTATGCTCGAGCAACAAGATGCTGGTCTATGGCAGTCTTTTAAGCAATGCTCAATGTCAGTAACATAAACAGTCAAGTGATACATACCGCTAACAACCAAAAGTAAAAGCTTAAACGTCGTCACTTGAATAAGAATGTGGCTATGAAATTGATTGAACCTCACATAAGAGAACGACAGGGGCAGTTGAACTTGCCACGGTCAATGAGACAAAGACCGTCAGAAATTTTGAAGACTTATGAGGTACCTGGGATGGTTGGTCCATCAACAAATGGCCGATGGTATGGAAAAAAAATAGTGTGTATGGAAAAAAATAGAAAGACCAAAAAAATATCTGTTTGACTGAAGAATAGTCATTTTTCAGATCAAATTATTGTTAATTTTTTGATGGAAGGATGCCACTTTTTGTTTATCTTATGTAATTTTCTAGAGTCAAAAATTAAAAATACTGAACTAATTAAAAAAATATTGATTTTTGTGTTTTCTCACATTTAAAAAAAGTCATGTTTCAAAAGTTAGTAAATTTTAATGTTTTTAGTGATTTTTTTTATAATAATTAAACATATAATGAAAGTACTGTGATTAATGAAATATTTTTGTTTTATTGTCAAAGAACATACAATTAAAAATAAAAATTAATAATAAATAAAATATTTTGAAAAATCTTCCAATGTAAATCCCGGTGCGTGAGACCGGGGTCACCAATAATGTAAGTCAAATTGACGTCACCAAGTCACGTTAATAATTAATATATTCAAATATTAGAATATATACTTAAATTTTTTAAGAAAGAAATAATTTACTTCGGATGATAAATACAGACAAATACATTCTATATATTAATCTAAGTATTAAAAAAAAACACAATAATTGTAGAGAATTTATTTATTTTAATTTTTAAAAATGTATGTTATAAAAAACAGCAAAAAATATTTCAATTTTGTAAATATACATGTGTATACATATACATGTGTATAAAAATATTATTATTTTTTATATATATTTTATCCTTTGTAAAGTATACCTATAACTAAATATGCTATGTACTTATGCAAGAAAATGGAAAAGAAACGTGCCGACAAGCTGTGTAAGGCTTGGCACGATCTATAATAATAGAAAATATGTAGGTATAAATTTAATAAAAAATAATAATTTATGTATAAAAACATATATGAAAGCTTAATACTAAAGAATAATAGAAAGCCGACTCCATCGTTGACAAAACAAAGTGTGTAAACCCTAAGTGTTTAGTGTCTTTTAAAAAAAGGCAAATGCAAAAGATGTCCGGTAATTTACGGCGTTTACATCTTTGATGTCCGACTTCCATATAGCCGATAGCGGTACTTCTGGAAAAAAAATCGTGTACCTAAAAATGCTTGCATATGACTTCCAGGGTTCGTAAATCTTTGTTTCGTTTAGAAAACATTAAAAATCTTATAGTATAAATATGAGCGAATACTTACGAATACTTTTTAAAGTATTCGAATAACGAATACTTAAAAACAGGCGAATATATTTGAGGTTCGAATATTCGGATTGGAGGCTCTAGTTCGTACCAAGCTAGGACGTATCTCTCCAAAATTAAATACACTATTTTATGAACCAGTTTTCACATAAAAGAGGGTCAATTTTATTCAGACGAATTGATCACTATCTTCGTGCATAGATTCAAAAAAATGAAAATGAATATAAAAATATTCTTACTAATGTCATGAGACTCAATAATAGTTAAGACTTGATCTACTATTATTATGAGTCCTATAAGGCTTCAAAACAAGAGCGTGACCAGCAGCAATATTCTAGAAAAGTCTAGCCTTTTGGCAGAGAATTTGGGTATTACCTACTACTAATAGAATACTTAAAATTAAAGGATATTTTTATAATTTTCAATGAAAGACCACTCCAAAGTTTCCATTTTAAAATTTCATAAGGAGAATAACAAATTTAATCTCATGCAGGACATGTGAGTATGAAAATCATAATATTGAAATTCATTTCTGGTTTGAACTTATTTATTGAAATTAAATCATACTTAATAAATAAAATATAAATAACCATTAAAAATAAAAAAGATCAGAAATTTTAAAAGAAATCGAAAATGTTTCGTCTCATCCATGAAATTTGTAGCAATTTTGAAATCGTGAATTCTGCTATCAGGTATCAAAACAGGTATTTATTTATAAGATTAATTATTTCAACCTGGTGCTAAATTAAAGATAAATAATGACCTTAGTTAACATTGTCTTTGATTTTGTTTCTCATGTATTTGATACATTTTTACGTTACAGGTTTACGATACAATATGAATTGAACTGAACACAGCATTAAACCTTTATTTTTTCCACTCAAACAAATTAAACGCGGGAGGTTTCTTTTAGTGGAGAAGTGTACCAGACATGCGCAAGCGTGAATTTTTTTCCGCCCGCAGAGAGCATCAGTCGCTGGCAGTAAGCTTCTGAGTGAAGAAGTGGAATTAGTGTCCGTCGGATTTTCAATTGTTGTGAAATAGTAGAACGACTTGAGCAGCGATATTGCATTAACACTAGAAGCGCCGAAGATTAAGACCCCCCTAGAACCGCCGTCGGGGACATATTTGTCCCATTCTATTTATTATAATGATATTGGTATAAGGCATGAAAGTTATGATTAAAATTACTTTTAATTTATATAAATATTTTATATTATATAAAGAATTATTATATATGTATAGATTTTTCTTTTATATTTTTCTTCAATACCTAATATTGTTATTACAGTGATTTGTTAATCATGCCTGCCCCAGAACACGTTTCACCAAGTGGGGCGTTATAAGCGTATAAAAAATATATTACATAAATTTGTGATAACATAAATATAAATAAATAATTAAATTTTATTTATTTAAAACACGTTTATTAATTAACTTAAATCAAATCCTTATTGTCTGAAAAACAAATACGTAACAAATTAAGAATTAAAAGTCTAATGTTATCCTTTGCTAGCTCGGCAGTCGAGGCGTAACACAAGACCAAAAAAATAAAATAAAAAAACTTATTATTATCATTATTATATTAATGTTTTTTGGTTTAGTATCAAAATCATCGCTACTCGCATAGTAATTGTATCTGTAATAAATTATCAAATATTTATAATCTAGTTATCATTATGTGTGGAGCAATTAACGAATAAATAATATTCTTTACTTGTGAATTTATTGCATACAGTTTTTTTCACAGGTGGCACTTCTCGTAGGACTTATTGTTTGAGCATTTTGACTTGACCTGACACCTTGTTCGTTTATCTTTTCTCTCTCGTATGGAATCTCTCGGAATGGTTGTTTTTCTACTAGACATATAATTTTCTCCCAATTCTTCTCCCAATTGCAATAAAAAGTCTCTGCGTTTAATTTTGCTGTTGTTGATTATTTTATACAACACCCACGAATTTATGCCTGGTAAATCTAACAAATTATAAAATGTATGAACTGGCCAACGTCTTGAAGCTGCCTTTACTGTATATTTACGAGTCATTTGATCTACGACATCTACTCCATATTTTGAGCTGTTGTAGAATAACATCGTCTCAGGTTTTTTTCTTTGAACTAGAGTCTATAGAGCTGATCATTAGAACATTTTTATTCGATTTAGCCTGATAAACAGTCAATGACGTATCACCGGTTTTTAGCACAAACGTACTGTCTAATTCTTCTTTTGCGGTCTTCATGGATAGCTTTTTTTTTTTTTTGCGAGCTCTATTGATTGTGCCTACGATACTAGTATTTTTGGACTTCAAATATTCCGCTAACAAAAGTGAAGTGAAAAAGTTGTCACAAGTAACATTTCTGCCCTTATTGATGTACGGCTCCATCAATTTCTTCACAACCCAATCACCTAAACGCTCATTATTTGGTCTATTATCATCTTTTCCAAGGCAACGGCTCGCATCTATTACATAATTTTCATCTTTGTCTACGTCGAAACAATGACGGGACTAAAAAGAGACAAGCGGCACTTCTAGGTATATCTTATTTCTTTTAATAAACTATTCTTGTTATAAAATTGAAATCATTTTGAATTATATAAATACAAAAAATTACCTAAAGTCAAAAAGTTACACTGACCTAAATAAAAAAACAAAAAAGTTATAGACGATCAAACTTGCGGATGGGTCAAAAATGGGACGGCGGCGCTTCTAGTGTTAAACTCTTAACTCCCAACTCTCCCGACATGCCTCCGTGTGATTTTGGTTATTGTTCAAGTTAAAAATGCTCCTAAAAGAACCCGATTTGAATCAAGGGAAGACACGCGGAACGCGACGGCCCAAACACTATTCCAAAAGATTTCCAGAAGTATTTCCAACGCTTGCACATTACAGAGGGGACTACTTTGAAGGGGATTACAGCAAAGTAGTAAAATGTATTACAGCTGGCCAAAGGTTTGACTCACTACTCACTACGTATACACTGTCATCAATATAAAATTACTGCCAATTAAAATATGTATACCGAAAACTAGAAAAAATTAAAAAAAACTTTTTATTAGATACACTAGATACCTAGAAAGATATCTTTAAAGCTAAAGAATATTGAAGTTGAATAAATAGGTTGGCCATTGCTTAAATTTATGTGTTGTAACGAGGCTAAAAAGAATTACGTACTCCTGTTGACAGTTGTTTGAAGTTGTCACAACACTATCGATGAATACGGTGTTCTACGGCTTTCGGAGAACATTTGAAATATTCGAGAAACATCTACAAGAATCTAGAAGCCACGAGAATCGTCTCCTATACACTAAAAAAACCAGAAAGTACAAAGTACCTCGATACACGGATATAAATACGGGACCAGGTCGCGCGTGAGGTTGTTGTCGAACGCGCTTGACAGGCGATAACAGAAGCGAAGTGAGCGCGGGCCACAAAGATGGCCAACCGTGCGATAACTCAAGCGAATATCCTAGTGAAGTTTTTACTTACTTAGCGAAATAAACCGGAGAGAATAATGTGTTCGAAATCGGATGGAATGCTCTAGTGGATGTTTAATAAAGTGTTGAAGTCATAAAAAATTGTCTATTTACGAGTGATAAATTACGAAATAGTGTAATTTAAAGAAAAGCGTTAAGTTAAATAGTGTTAAATGACTTTGTTCGTTTAAATAATTAATTAATCAGTAATTAATAAATCTGTAATTAAATTCCAGAGTTTTCATTAATTCCTCCCACAGCCACGACACGTGACAGTATGTATGTATTTAAATAATAAATTTGAAAATGTCTTATTATATAAACAAAAAACATCGATAAGACGATGTATCCATCTACGTAAAATGAGGAATTTTTCTAAAAGTTTAATGTGGTAAACCCATGTGGTACAGGTAGTATTTTCAAAAATATCAATTTGTATAATGATCTTAGAAAGAAAATGTTATGTGCGTGTATGAGAAAATAACGAGGTACTAAAGGCCGTAAATGTACGAGTTTCCCTTTGAAAAAGTTTCGAGGGAGAGTTTTGAGGGTTTATTTTATAAATAAACGGCCGAAACCTTAAACATTATTTTTTGAAGGGCAATCAAGAGCAGAGTGGTCGTGCTGGAGCGTGCGGGGAGATCGCGTGCAAAAAAAGCAGCACCCGTATAAAGACTTTCGATTTTTCCACGTGACGTAGGTCGGTATTAAGTACGCGTGTATCCGCAGAGCAACACGTTCAATATAGCTGCCACTGAGCACCATCGGGGGAGGGAAAGGTGAATTATTTAGGGTCGTATTACAGGCCGCGTGGTAAGGGCTGTATCAGTGATAACCGTCCTTAAGTACGACACAGTTCAACATTCAATGTAGACTTTCCGTGTCGATAGTCTGTCAGGTATCAAAGTTGATCGAAGTTAAGCGAATACGATAGTGTAGAGAGGTACTTCTGATCGCTTCGTGCAACCTCGGCTCGCCTCGGACGACTTCCGATAGTTGTCGGTTTTTGCGCCCAAGTCAAAAGACTCGAAGCGTCCCGAAGTTCGTGCGAAGTTCTAATCTATCGGGCAACTGAGTTCCTCGCGAAGTTGCGCGAGTGTGTAGTCACATACTTCGGTCAACTTCGACTATTACTTCGTCAAAACAACTTCGCGAGTAGTGTAGTGCGGGTTTAACGATCGCGCGACATCAGACCCATGCGGGACCGAACGTGCCAACACAAAACAATACACCGCGAGTGAGCGGGCAATCGCCAATCGCTCGTGAGGGCTGATTTCGGAACCCTCGACAGGAAGAAAAGCTTGAAGAGTGTTGAATACTTTTTATTTTAGAAAAGGTTTTAGTCATGTGAAACGAATACGCGAGAAAAGGATGGAAGAAAATAATAAGGCAGCAGGAACAGGGGATGTCCGCGATAGACTATGTGTGACCAGATAAAGATTGGATTGAATTCCAATTTCCAGAAATTTCCTGTCTGGATTTCTGCAAACTAAAACCTACGTATGTATCCACAATATAGTAATTAATACATGGGTATGAGAGCGCAGATTGTAATTTTTATAGGTAAACGTTATTGTTATTGATAAATATGGTGCTCTATTTAGGATAATTTCGATCGTTCGATGATCAGTCTATTGTAACAACATTATATTTTTTACTATGATCATCTTCGGAAGTACACATCAAATCGAATCTAGCTCAGGGCGTGCGGATGAAAAAATCTCAGCAATTGTTTCCACTGTGCAAAAGGCACAAACGAGAGTCAAACTGCGACAAGAAGTGAACATGTTTGGGCCAACTGTTACCCCACATTAATCCAAGGCGCCGCCGCTCGTAACTTTCCACCAGGTGTCTGGCGGCTGACGGTAAACTCGTCTCAGGAACGACGCGGAGGATGGGTGGGAGGGGATAACACCTGGAAGTCACGTGGCCAGGTCGGTGAACTGTCGCATCTCGCTCAGTCTCGCAAAAACGTGATTTCCCGTCTCGGTCGCGCATTGCTGCTTCCTCCGCGGATCGAAACTCAAAGTGGGCATCGATCGCAGACGTGAATCACGAACCAGAAATGAAAGATGGTTATCTACCTACGTTACAATCAAAAGTAAAATTTCTCATTAATATTTACAAACACAAAAATCTCACAACAATATTTCGAGTTAACCTACATACTTTATGTGTTAATATATTAAAATGGTCATTTAGACATTTATCTTCTGGGTCTTCATCTGTTATCGGTGTTGCTCCTTTTCTCGCGGATACATCAACATGTCATGATTCGAAAACAATGCGCAAATTATCCAATTTTATTAATCAATTAATGTATATTATAGATATCTCACAGAGACGAAACTGTATTAATTATGGGAAAGTAGGTATAGAAGTCATTTGGGTGTAATAGGACTTATGACCTATCTTTTTATGGTTGGCTTAAGTGATCACTTTACACAATTGTAACATTTGCCATTTCCACCCATGATAGAATATACCATGCTTATTCATTTTTTGGAAGTTGTATATATGTTCAAATTGCGTGGAAAGCTTTCATATATGAGTAATAAGCACCTTTTCCATGCGGCCTGTACAAAGCCATTTTCATTCCCCTAAATCCCCACAGATGTCGCTAATGAGAAAATCTACATTGATTTTTTACGGAATTTTGAGAGCAATATACTTTATTGTGTGTAATGAAATTCATCCGAATACTTGCATTACACTAGGATACGCCAGGAAATGTCATTTCCAATTTTTGTTAAATTCCTTTTTACCAGTATTTACAATTCAGAATATTTTGAGTTTGTTCAAATCTTTCAGAACAGTGCTGGATTTGTGTCATAGAGATATTATTAATCAATTAATGTATATTATAGATAATGTATATTATAGATATCTATAATATACATTAATTGATTAATAATGTCTCTATGACATAAATCCAGCACTGTTCTGAAAGATTTGAACAAACTCAAAATATTCCAATTTTATTTATCCAATTTTATTAATAAAAAAAAATAATGCTATATTCACATTTGCAAAAATACCAGAGATTGTAGGTAGTTCGCTGGATAACAAAACTAAAATGACAATGGACTGGCCAGCCATTCGATTGAATGACAACTGTTGGAGTAACATAATCCGTACTGGAAGACGTAGGGAAGGTCGTCCCTCAGCTCGCTGGGCTGATAACATAACTAACATACTTTCTAAATTGTGCAATACAAGTATTTCTATAAACATCCCCATTCTACCATAATAAGTGGGCACAATACTAGATAACATTTCATACTTGTTAATATAAAATTAATTTGGTAATTCCTCCATTAGGGCAATATAAATATGAGCAATATATTGCACCGACGAGGGGACGTTGTCCGAGCCGGTGGACATTCAACTATAAAACATAAATGACTGCGCACAGTGTTATATCATACTTATGATTAAAGTTTCTGGCCACAATCACAAATTATTACAATATTTACTATACATTAATAAAAAATGCATATTTACATCCTCCGTTCTGTGTCGATTGCCATTTATTGATGTACAGTGCACAATAAACCAACATGATTATCAGCTATTTGTATGTGTGTAGATTATTTTCTTGATTATATACATAGTTGATAGATTATATTCTTTATATAGTTGATTATATAACTAACTAACTAACTATCACGCCGTTTCCCGGCGAATTTCGAGCGTTTTCCGAGAGAATAAAACATCATGTTCCTATATCCTGGCACACTACTTTTTCTTCAGCTACATTCATACATCTTCTCATGCATGCTCGACGGTTGTTGAGGCTTTTAACAGGGTCATCCTCCAATACTTGTAGTACCTGATCGTGCCAGGTCTTTCGCGGACCCCCTCTATTCCTGTTGCCTTCAACACTCGCCCCATATATTTTCTTAACCCTTCTTTCCTCGCTCATACGTTCTACATGACCAAACCATCTCAGCACTTCTTTCTTTATTTTATCTACCACACTACAGCCAGCATTACATTCACTTCTAATTTGTTAATTCCTTACTCTATCGATCAAAAAAATTCCACACAAGCGCCTTGGTGACCGCATTTCCACCGCATATAATTAATAGAATGTGTGTTTGATGATATAGTTAATAGAATATATTTTTTCCGGAATTACAACACTTCTACACCCAAATGATTGATTTATTGTTCTTTAAACTAAAATTCATGTTTAAACTCAAACTGGAATTAAGTCTACAGTTACAAGGGTGTCACAGGATACAAAAATATTCAAATGAATATCGCTGCATTTCGAAAGGTCGAAACGAAAAATATCTCGGCGATTGGGTATTCCCAAGTACAAATGTAATGTAATAGGCAGATGATGTCCGAACGTGCTTCGGAGGAGAGGCTCGTGTCTTTTCGCTTGCCCATTTTATAATGAGTTTGTCAATTGACATGTCTCACCTTCTCTATCTAAATTCGTCACCTCTGATGCCTGAGCTGTTTTTTTTTGGTGTAATATTCGTTACGCATATCTGTCATGGAACATAAGGAGTCTGAAAGTGTATGAATTTGCCATGTTAATAATTTGGTGATGTGTTTTTGTTTAGGCCTTTACTCTTTGTCATCTTCCCTCGATAACATTTCCGAGTTATGTCTTGTTTCTAAATATGTGTTATTTTTGTTGGCCTCTTTGATTTTCTGTGGCGTTTATCATGGACCTCATTCCTCGCACCCTCGTCAGAACTTTTACATTTGTAATTCTTTCTGTCCACTTAATTTTTTCATCCTTCTTCAAGAGCAGATTCCTTTACGAGAAATAACACGAAATTACAATTGAATCTGTCTAGTTAAATGGCACATATCGCTTTACACAGATAATGCGGCCTAAGAAGGTAGACTGTATACATCAAGGCGGTTAAATCGAGGCTGAGGTGTTGGGTACGTTTAATGTTTCCTTCGAGTGATCCTAAGCAGAACATAAGATTTATAGCATCACTCGATTGTGCGGTAGAACAAAGATTTATAATAGAGAAATGCCAAAAGCCACGGTCGGCACTTCCCGTCGAGAATTTGCTATTCTACTCGCCGGGTTCCGGCCATTGAAATGCAACCAATGCAACCGATCAGCCTTGCTTTCGGAACGACCAACAAATTGCATAATAATGTGGTTCATTTTCCACCGTACAAAGGTTCGCTCGCTACTGCAACGGCGTAGGGGCACCGCGAGTGTTGTCACGCGCAAAATAACATTTTGGTTCTCCTTCCGCGTCTCGAACGCGAGTACCCTACATAATAAATTCCTCGTGTCCACCGGCCAATGGCACCGTAAAACAAACAAGATCTGCAAAGTATACTTGAGTTTTAAAAATAATAAAATTAAAGGTCAAATCTCATAATGCATTTAATACGTACTTAGAAATAAGCTATAATTAATTAGAATTTTTCGAAATAAATATAATCGTTATAAAATGTCTCAAAATATTTCTTATCACCATTATTTTCATACCATTCAGATTTTAATATACCTTTATATTTTTTTATGGAACAGAGATGCGAACACGGAAAAGTACGTGACCCCTCAATATTCTTACTATTTTCAAACAAAACTACTAAAAGTTTGCTCTATGAAAATAGAACTTGCTTGTCTCATGGAATGGGGCTAGAACCACCAACCAATAGATCGCTGGGCGAGAGTCATAAACACTGGACCAATAAGCCACTCAATATATCGTGGTATTTCATCAGATGGTCTGAAATGCGCGGGCTCGCCGCCGCCGGGCGCGCGGCGAGCCGCGGTCCGCGGCCCCCCCGCGCCTGGCGCACACACGGTCATAACAGACTATACGATTTAATTAATTTGAATTCTTGAGTATGAGATATAATTTTTTGAATATTTTTATAATAATGACAGTGAAATTTTCTTAGTACGCATGTAAAATTTAATTAAAATAATCGATATTTTAATGGTTTTATGGATACTGCAATATAGGAAACAGAACGTTTAATTTTTGTCTTTTTTAAAACGATTTAACAACTTTTCGAAAAATATTAATGTCTGAATAGCACCACTTCTTCTTCAAACTGCATAAATCAATTTGTAAATAAAATATTTGGTTTTTATTTGAAAATATACGAGATTAAGTGTACCAAAGACAACTTTATTGCATGAAAACTAAAATAGTGTTTCGGGGTTATAATTTTTTTGATATTATAAAAATTATTATTCATATTTTTTAAGGAAATGCTTCAAGAGTAAATGGATCTATCATAATAAAATTTATTAAAAGCCTGTTTAGCTATGGGTTTTGCAAAATGATTTAATAAGTTTACGTTAAATTTAGCAAAATCGAGAGCAAATACGAAATTCGTGTACTGGGGCCTCTTAAAGCGCCTGAACCATGATAAGTCACGACACGTAAGAGGTGAAAAGACGGTGAGAGACATGGTTATCTGAACAAAAGGCGACGTCATCCGGACAAAGCAGTCGGAGTTCTCAGGCTTCGTAGGCATTCAGGAGAAGGAAGTCTCTGCGATTTAGTTATTCCAGGCTGCGAGGACTACAGTTTTACATACTTGTTTTAAACCTAGAGAACCGATTAATTTTCTGTACTGGTATTTCGACACCACGAGTTGACAACGTTGAGTTATCTTATGTTTTTGTATATTTTCAACTTGTTAACAATAATATGATATAAAATACATATCTAGAATAAAAAGAAAATCTGAAAAGCAATTGTTAATAATAAGCAATTAATAATATGAAGGGTCATCACCCCACGAAGAGACAGGTAACGTATGGACAAGAGAGCGGACCAGGGCAACTGATAAAAGTGAATGCACCAAATAAATTCCAAGTTCCAAAATTAGAGAATGTTTACAAAAAAACGTCAATTATACAACTAATTAAAGAAAACATAACTGCTAAATTTGAAAAAAACACATCATTAAGATTCAAAAATAATTTTAAAATTCCAAAATATAATACCAAACTGTGTCAACAAAACTACATATACTTGGGCATAAAAAACTTCAATAACCTACCTACAGATATTAAGAAAATCGATGACTTACAACAATTAAAGAAAAAAATAAACCAACACTTTAGATCGATACAATTTGACAATGCATAACAAGACATATAGCTAAGGAACAAATAAGCCAAATACAAAATAAACTAATAAAGTGTAAGCCCCTCACCAAGCACATGAGCAAGTCTCATTTTTGGAGAGGCAAAGCAATAAAATAAAATATATCTAAGTAGATTGTAATAGACAAATGTATTATTGTAATTTAAATGTAGTTTTAATATTAAAAAAAAAAAAAAAATGAATGGCAAAGGGCAGGCTACTTAACTCAGACTATGGCCAATTGCTGGATGAGTGCACTCATCCAGCGATATTCAAGGGGAATCGAGGGGCCGACAGGCCGCTCTAAAACCCTGTAGACTGACGAAAGATCAAATTCTGCAGAAATACGTCGCAGGCGCAGCGAATAACAATGAACGGAGTGCAGTGGAGAGCAATGGATAGAAAACAATAATAAATAAAATGCGAAGAAACCGAATATTTTGTAGTTAATTTTTTGTGTAGTAATTTATGATTATTTTTTATTTCTTCATTTAATTTTATACTTCTACAAAATTGCCCAAAATGTAGCTCACAAGAGCTCCACCGGATATCGATGCGCCACTAATCGTGTATATGAGGATAATTATATTAGCACACTTGTTTGGTATAGCGGAAAGATACTCGCCTAGTGATCAAGTGATCGGTGGTTCGAGCTTTGTCCCGGGAGTACCGGTTTGTACTATTTTGAAGCATGAATGTTGAAAATAATAATAATATGGAAATGAAATATAATTAATATACCTGTAATGAATTATATATGATTTCATTAATATGAATGTACCCAATCGAGTATATGTTGAGAATAAACAAGTAGAGCGCAAATCATAATTACGAGAGAAAACAATTATTTCCCTTTGAATGCGCGGTGCCACCTCGGCATGACCGAGAGGATCAAGAATTTCCTCATAATAAATTCCTTGCGAAATGCCAGGCGAAATGCGAATTGAAGCTGGCTGATCGGAAAATACCGCGAGCTGATCGGATCAGGAAAAATGCTCTTCATTATTGGAAATTCACAGCGAAACAAAAACAGTTCATTATTAAATGGGATAATAATATGTTTTACTACATATTCATGTCATTATTATATATTTTCACAGACTTCAACCAAACTACAACAATGTATTTCAGACTCTCCTACGTTGAGTATCTTAACTGACGAATTCACATACGTGGCATAATGACGTAATCACAAAATAATCTAAACCCGAGCCAAAATTGCAATTTAAAGATTTCGGAATTCGATTTTGATGATCTCAGGATCCGAGGATCAATCGGGATTAGAAAATATAATTTTTCTCACTTATTTAATGTCTATAAAAAATGACAACAAGAACAAATAAAATTTATATTTGAAATTTACCTATATTTAAGCAAATATAATATGTTCTTTGTTTAATTTTGGTGTCTCAAATTCCTGTAATTCATAAATACCATAAACTTAGCCATAATTCCCTAAGCACAACGGAAATTAATATATAAAAAATTCTAACCATTTTTTTCAAATAGAAATGCGAATACGGTATATGTACCGCATTAATTTTCTTACTATTCTCAAACTAATCCAATAGCCTGTGCTATGAAAATAGGACTAACTTGCGGGTGTGCCGGAATGGAGATCGAACCACCAACCACCAGATCACTAGGAGTACACACACACTCACACACATATATTTATGTATATATATATATACTTATATCATTATATATATATATCGTATATAATAAAGTAATTTAAGGTTTATTAATATTGCAAGTTGTTTTTGTTTTTGGGCGGACGGTGTGTAAATAGCCATCCGCTGGTGAACTTAATATTCAACTATACCTCTCAATATGATAATGCAAAAAAAAGTGTCAAATTACGTTTTCTCTCTCTGAAGAACATACATGAGTAAACCAAATATGCCACAAATGACCACTGACCTGTGATTTATCCTATTCACCTTCTAAGACAGTCGAACATCGTCTGGTCACAAATCTTCGTGGCGCCACTTTCTGTAAATATCTGAGAAGTCTTTATGGATATTCCACGTCACAAATAACACGCGAAAAGAATATGAACTGGTGCAAATCCCGGAAGAATATGATTACAATGTTTTACTAATCGATTATAATCCGGTCATTCACAATGCGAAAAAAAATGCACACTCCGGTAGAAGAAAAACGAGAGCAATTATTTTCTTTCTTCTTTTCGTAATTCGGAAGCAAAATTCAAATACGTTTCTTCACGCCGCGCCGACGCGGGCGCAGTCTCGTTTGAACTCCGGGTGCGCAGGCTGACTAACGCCATCTAACGTCGAGTTTTAGCCCCACAGAAGCAGTGTCATTTTTGACATATAGAGAAAAAACTCGAAATATGACTCCAGGAAAGGTTATTATATTTTTTAATAGATATTAAATTAATTATCATTTTGAGAGGTATATTTGTCTATTATATCGCCTTACCACAAGTATTTTAATCAAATAAATAAACAAAGTATTTAAATGTGAACTAAATATGGTAACAAAAACAAAAAAATAATTAACATAATATTAGTCGTAATACTTCAAAATTGTGTTTGTTAACTCCTTTTTGGAAAACACAAATCACTTTGTTTTCACCACTTTATTAGATTAAACAATCTACACATTTCGAGAACGATGTTCCCTCCTTCAGGATTATTGTGTACTAAAAATTTTAAAAAGTTAAACCAAGCAAATGTGTTACGGTGAAGGGGCGAGTGAGGGGGTTGGTGAGGGGAGTGGGGGGGTTCGAGGTGTTAATTATTATGGGTCATCTGGAGAAGGTGGAATGTTAAGTGGAAAAATATTCAAAATAGGATTACACAAAAATTTCGTCCTGTGTTAATAATATATAATAATATAATAATAACTCTCTCGGCTGTATCATTAACAATACGCAATTTTTTACGCAGCTTTTGCCTTGAAGGTAATCAACATTGTCATTCCAAGTCGCAGGGGGTAATTGCAAGAAAGAGTCCTTGATATCAAGAATAAGAGCGTTTTCAACGTTCAACAAAACTCATTAGCGGCGTCGCTGGAGAAACCCACTCCTCCACAAACACCTGACGCAGAATTTTTCAAACTTTCACTTGACGATGAGCTTCGGACCCAAACGGTTGTACGCTTTTGGAGAAACAGCTCATGGACAAGGCGCCCTGAAGATGAGCAGTGAGATCTGTTCGAAATGTCGGCAGACGACTGGTCCTGACGACCAGAATTTGACGCGGGTTACCCCCAAAGTAGTAAATACTAACACATATTGTACCCGTGAAAGCCTTCGATTTAACATACATATATATATATATATCAAAAGGAACTTCTGGACTCCCTCGCGTTTTCTGTAAATGGTCTCCGTGAGAAGACCAAGGCCGACGTTTCGACACGGTATCACGTGCCATTGTCAAGGCTAAAAAGGCCTCAAAAGTTACGGACTAGCCGTACTTGTTCGCGGGTGACATGAAAGTCTCCCACCAATAAGGCTGTCATACTTCGAGTTCAGTTCAGTGTAACTAAATCGTCGCCATGTTTCATGTGTCAGTTGCGAGCGAAACTAACGCCATCTCTGATTCGAATTGTGAAGTTCAATTTATTTGCCTTCAAATTGTGCTGATACTGGCGCCCTCTGTGGTATCGAAACTCGCTTGACTATTTTCTAGAACTTTTTTCTTTTAATCTCTGCGATCTTCGTAATTTATCGGTAGGTATAGGTGCTGAGTCATGCAAAGTACTTTGTCTACTTGTGCTGGGTGATTCATGTATTACCGGTTGGATAACTAGAGATTTTGAAGAAAGATTATGTGTCGGTGCAGTTGGTGGTATCGTACAAGAGACAACTGGTTTGGTAATGGTATTTTTCTGAGTTTTAAGTTTTCGTTTAGCGAGAATCGTTTTCCAAGCCATAGGAAGTCTTCGGGAATCATCTCGGGTGTTTAGACTGTACGGCTAGTCCGTAGCTTTTGAGGCCTTTTTTGCCTTGACAATGGCACGTGATACCGTGTCGAAACGTCGGCCTTGGTCTTCTCACGGAGACCATTTACAGAAAACGCGAGGGAGTCCAGAAGTTCCTTTTGTTACATACAATAACGCTCGCGGAAACCTCAAGCAAAACATATATATATCTATAATGTATATCTTTTATTCTTTTGTTTTTTTTTTTTTTTTTTGACATATCTATGTTAGATTTCTTGAATAGAGAGAATTTAAATGCTAAAACGGGCATATATAACATAATCCATAAAATTTGTTGTTATTTGCTTGTTTTTATAATTGTTACAGATTTTCAATAAATAATCATAATGCTAGTAATTATTTAAAATAAGTACTCCAATAAGATGCGTTTGCGCTGCATCTGCTATCCTGCGAACCCGGTGGCAACCATCAACTGTACAGGTTGGTTTCTGCGAGAATCAAAGGTAAAAGTTGAACTGAGTTGACAGTCGATACCAAAAATAATATGTATGAATGCTTTGAATATTAAAGTAGGTGGTTACGCATACAACAGATTTTCGGAATTATTCCGTTAAGTTAGACGTGAAGACCTGGCCTGTGTAGATGAAAAGATAAAAATTCTTTCTCACGGTGTACGACCCAAAGCGCGTTGTGTAGGATTCGTGTATCGGCGTGCGGAGGCATTGGGAAACTTATCCACCCGCAGGTACCCGCTTCCCACACAAAATAGCTTTCCACAAATTATAAAATCCAGAGCGATAATTTAACTTAACTAATGTTATACACAAACAACGTAAAACAAGCTTGTCAATATGTAGACTTTTGGAGGTGAATGCGTTTGAGATGAGAACGAATGAATGAGGAGAAAATGGTAAAAAATACATTTGAAAGGGGTCTTGCTGGCACTAGGAACGTACAACACTCGCAGAATTCTTAGAGTGATAAGATAAATCAGGTACTGGAAGATGGTCCTGTTAGAAGTCTCAAAGTTCGACGAGCATGCAAGATAAGATATGGAATATGGAAGAGGTCAAAGTAGTACCAGGCAGTGGCGTGCAGTGGGTATAAACTTAGGATATGCTGTGACCGACTATATACCTAGGTATATTAAAAACATATGTATACGCATACACCTATAAGGGTATATACATTTTTTTAAATTTTTAATTATATATAATGAACTATTTTGAGTAGCTTCAATCCACAAAAATAACTGAACTATAAAAGAAGTATTGTAAACAATATTTCCTAAATAAATAAATATTTTATATAGGTATAGTTAATACGGCAAAAAATTTCGATATATTTCGAAGACGATGTATATATAATTAAATCGGGAACAATACAATTCCAGATATACGTTCCTTTTCACCAAAATAAATTTTATGAAAAATTTTAATATTTTATGAAATCATTATGATATGTTATGATATGACAGATGACAGATGGTATTTGTATTTACATTCACTATAGAAAAGACGTAGAATTTACACCGAAAGTTTTGGGTGGAATTTGTAAAAAATAACATTTCTGCAATTACCTGCGCGTAGTTCTCACCTGGCATAGGACCTTTCGAAGAGTACGCTAAATTTACTTGTCTATTACACAAAACGCGCAGCCTTAAAATACTCGTTTTTTCTCTCGACTTGACTATATCTATGGAACAAATTGGTTGGTGAAATAAATGAAGAATCGAAATGAAGTTAGGCACAGAAAAGTCGGAAAAAAAGCTTCTAGCCGTAATTCGTCCTACGGCTAGAATTTTAAATCAACTTTTTCTTAAGATAAGGATTATTTAATTAATATTTGTTTCCCAGAATCTTTACTAATGCACAGCTTTTTTGCTTGTATGCGCTGCACGCCACTGGTATCAGGACTGTACAGGTCAGTGTATTGTAGTGTCAGGATGACTGTGCCGCTCTATCTTCTCTGCCTACCCACGCGCAAACAGTAAAGGTAATTCAATTAGTTATATGTATATAGTAGTGTGGAAACTTTTCGACACTTCTTACAACTTTTCGCTTGACTTACAAAAAAAAACATATTTGTTATACAATTTTTTTTCATGTTTCTTGTGCTATATTCAATTAATAAACATGCTATACGATGATTAAAAAGACTAAATACTTTTTTTTTTTAATTCAACCAAATGCCTTGAAAACAACGAAACTTCTAAACACTATAATGTAACTTAAGTCTAAACCAATCGAAGTATGTAAAATCGTCACATGCATCAGTCAGGATACTTTTAGATGCAACATAATTAGTTAAATAATTGTGTTAGTTAGCAATTGCTTAAAGTAAGGCGAGGTTGCCTTTTGCGCATGTTGAAGTACAGTCAGAGTGATTTTGGTTATTATATTATTGAAATTGGCGTGCGATGCGAAAACTCGTACAATGCTAAATCGACAAAGCAGAGCTGTTACGCTTCACGATGAAGCGAAACAGCTCTACACATACGAAAAAATCGCAAAAATATTGGGTGGAGGAAGTACCAAATCTGGAGTAAGAAAGGTTTGCAAATGCTACGAGGAGACCAAAAGTACAAAAAACTGCACCAAAATCCAGCCAAAAATCGAAGGCCCCAAGATGAAAGAAGAATTTTCCGACTTCCTGGAGGACTCTCGTCAAATACCCAAAAATATTTACACAGTTCTTAATAATGCTGGACTTGATACTACCGGTAGAACAGTTAGGACTAAATTATTCAGGAACGATTACGAGCAAGAATACCTCGAAAAAAGCCTTAACTTAACATGAAACAGAAAAAAATAGAACACTACATAAGTCCTCAGAGTAGACCTCAGAAGACTGGGCAAAAGCGATATAGAGTGATTAGACAAAAATTTACATAACACAGTGTTACTAAATTAGTATAAATCACAACCAGATTTTAGGTCTACCGGTTTCGAAACGTACCCGTCTCTTCGTCAGGACCAACACTGCACTACTATGTTCACAACACTATACACTACATAGAATTTACTGTTTGTGCCTATTTTTGCATCCTTGCATGGGCGTAAATTTCTACGTCATTACCCGATTTGGTGACCTTGGAGGCCTCGCGTACTATGCGTATCACTAATGTGAATTTTGCATATAAATAATTATATGTCAAATGAAAGATCACTGTAAGTCATAATTTTTAAAATAAAAAGCAATGGAAAAAAATGTTGTTAATTTTTTTTTACATCAGATATTATTGTAGTAGTTTTCTTAATTTTGATCAAAAATAATTAGAATTCAATTAAATTCACGAGTATTTCGACATTTCAGCCGGAAGTCAAAAAATACCTAAATGTCCTTACGCCATATCATTTCCAAATTAAAAAACAGTGATGTAAGAAAAATTCTTGTTTACTATTTTTTTATTTACAATACATAATATTGGAGAAATATAAATACGCTTTTTTTAAATTCTAGACTTAAAACATTCAGAATTCGGACAAAATATACACGAGCACGAGGTGCTCTCGGGTGTTTCCGTTATATTTTAGTGTCGGCACTTCGTATGGTTGTCTCTTTTTCTCGCAACCTCCATATCTTGTAACGAATACATAAATATACGCGCTAGTGCAATGTTTAAAATGGAAAAATGAATTCCGCATACAAGCAATTTATAAAAAGTGTCCACACTTATATCCACTACTGTAATATAAGAAGTACCGGCGGTGATGCAACACACGTGCACTGTTTTTCATAACTATGGCCAAGTTCTGTACATTTAAACTATAAGCGGTTCTGGTGTTTTTAACGTAATATAACAGCGAACTGTTCGCCGAACTAGTTCTTCTGGCAATGGCTAATCATTCCTACAACTCTTCCTGCAGTTCATGTAGTAGCTAGTACTTGAGAGTTTGGCGCATATGTTTCAAGTTGTCTGTGCAGATACAGGCTTTTGAAGACACGGAGGAGCCGTTTTATGTCTCGCCTTGTACATAAGCCGGCATAACTTAAATTTTACCCTCTACGGAGCAAATTTGGTTCACGCAAGAGGGATGTTATGTGCAAGAATTTTGATGTGCCACGGGTAACGCTTTTAAGAAGACATAAATTATTCGATAATAAGCTTTACAGTGGAAGGTTTTACTGCGTATCAAAGCTTTGTGGCCTACTAATTCCGCAGATATAACACGTAAACACATGTAACATAATGTAGTAAATTAGTTGGGATACACACACACACAAATATAATAACAAATAATCGTCATTGATATCATAAATATATGATATCAATGACGATTTATTGGGATTATTATTTTTAATAACTGGTTAGGAATTGTACATTGGATGCACGTATTATTATGATCTACCCACAACTGCAACCAAACCAATATGCATTACGCCCACAAGGCTCCTAACTTGGATATTTGAAGAATATGCAAGGTTTCCCATCAATAAAGCGGTTACAATGTTTTCATAACAAGCGAGCATTTCCGCAAAATCGGTTTTGAATCTTAACGCTTTTTTCTAAGTAAAGGTTACGGAGGCGAAAGATTTACTACGATGTACGTATTGATGTACTACCCAACCCCTCGACATTTAACATCCATTACGTGAGCTGAGGCTGTACAACGTTTTCTTGGTTGCAGCATTAAAGTTTGTACCCTCGGGCGAAGAAAAGTTTTAAAACACAACACAACAGTAAAATTTTAACTAACACTGGCTTGCTTTGTACGGAACATAAAAATGTGTAAGATTCAGACAACAGTAACAACTGATTTTTTTTGTTTTCCTTTCGTCCTAATGACGACTTTTTAATATGTGTGAAACGTGGACATTAATCTGGCCAAAAGTAAGAAAAGTGGGGTACTGTGTCCCGGATCCCCACTTTTGTACAATGTATTATAGAATGAAAACAGCTGATATGAACAGAAAGTCATGGTCAGTTTTATGGAGTTTATTTAACTTTTTAGTTGAATTATAGTGAGTGCTTTATCGCTCGACCTTGGTAGATAACGGCGGTCATCAGTGTGTCAGCTGATTGGGTGCGCCTGGGGTCGTCAACTTTGTTCCTGGTCGGGTGGGTAGCGGGTACAGGAAGCTCAGGTAAAATTGTGCTGTAAGTTGGAGATGGTGCTGATGACTGATGCAGGTGGCGTATTGCGGTGAGGTCGAGGATGATGTGGTACCGCCGGAAGCAGATGGTGTTCGCTGCTGGAGGTTGCGAGGACAGTGGAGCGATGAGACTGACAGTGGAGCGATGAGACTGACCATCATCGATGGATTGGAGACTAGAGGCGTAACGAGGAATGAGATGAGAGGCGTAGGAGTGTGGTTTGATGTCGTAGCTGATGCAGGTTAGAGATCGGTCGTATGGCGTAGAAAGAGACGAGCTACTTAGCTAGGTGATGCTACGAGCAGCAGTCGTCGGGCAGCGAGACTTCGTGGTGGAGGCGAGGGAAACGAACTAACTTAGGACTTCGCCACTACGTCTTCCGATTTTGGTGTAAAGACGTGTACAAAAAACTTGTGTGAGAAAGGGACCGTCAGCATATTTACGGACCTTTGTCTGCGTGAGATTGTGCCATCCGCAAAATTCCCGAACGTGTAAAGCGTCGCGTTAGCATTTTGTATTTCTGATGAGTGGTGTATCTTGCTTCATCATCATTTTTTAACCTCACTCCGTTTGCTTCTTCGGCGTGCGAAGCTCGATGTCAGCGTTCTTCATACATGTTTTGCTGGTAATTGATATCGGCCAATGTATTTTTCCCGTGTCGTCATAATATCATACATCTGTATCTCCTTTATGTGCCATCTTCTATCGAAGGTTGGCGAACAAAATGACAACTTTCTGAGGTTAAGCCTAGATAATCTCTTTACTTCTAGCGCTTTCGCAATCTTTTATCTTCCCTTAGTATCTTTTCATAGTTATAGGCAAATGCCTAGAGCCCTTAAATTTAATATTGACAACTTTTAACGTCCGTACCTTGCCTCGTTTTACTACCAACTCCAACGGATGCACAGGTCTCGATTTCACAAGATATATTAAAAAAAAATTTACTATCTCAATCCTTATTCAAGAAAACGTGTGCATATCTGGCCATTAAAGCATGTTTGATCTACAGGTAGCGATGAAGGTAGAAACAGGCACATTATTAAAGATACTTTTCTGCATCTCTTCTTACAACGAGCATGCTGTGTTCTTTAGAAAAGCGAATCGTAATGACGGCGTGATTACAGGCTGCAGTACGCAGAGGTCAGTCGCTAACAGCGCGGGCCCCGCCACGCCGCACGGCGAGGTTTGTAATAGGCCTCGCGGTATTTGATGGGAGCTTTCCGCCTGCAATTTCACCTTATTATACCCGAAGCCGTCGGACCGGGGCGGAACTGTACCGGTGGATGGACGCGAGATGCTTCCCACGGTGAAGTACTAAAGAATACATCTTCGCTTACGACAATTCTTTCATGCGCCGACGCAAAGACGTGCGGCAAGCGCAGGTACTAGCGGAAAACAGCTCAAATTATCTGCGATGGCTACCGAGATTAAGGGCTTATTAGATGTACCTATGGTTTGGATGAATTTTGGCGGGTGCGGATAATGATTTGATTTGAAGGGAGGGTTACCATCCGCACTGTATCAGTTAGTACGCGTTAATTGTGCAGGGACATGCACATGTATCAAACAAAATTAAAAAGAAATCAAATTTAAATATGAACTTTATCATCTTTGTCTTCACTTTACTGCTAGAGCCTGCTTCTCGGTAAACTATCAAAACCGGAAAACAAAAGAACCGGAACCATTTTGCCACCTTAACGAATGAAACATTGACGTTCGACAGATGAGGGATAAATCGTCAATCTATATTTTGAGTGTTATTACGTACGTCCTTAACTTTTTATTCTTTGGATGTAAGGGCTGGAGTTGGCTATAATTTGCCAACCCAATACCCAAAAGGGTGTTTGTAATTTGGTTTTAATTTAAATTGTCATAGAGACTTTAAAATTGAGGAGGCTCCCTGAGTATACAAAAAAATAAAGAGGCGATCGTGAATAATTTTCTCTATTGCATTACTTCACTTTTCTAGACCTAGACAGGCGAGGTCCATTGCTCGCGTGTTCTTCAATTATCTCGATTCGCGATGGCAGTTAACATCAAAGCAATTCCGCATTCGTTATTCGGTTAAATGGTACTAACACAGAGCCAGCCGCCCGCCAGCACCCCATCGTTCTCAGGAGCTCTGGGCTCCGGCAAGAAGCTGCGGCGGCGACTGCAATCGGTTACATCTGCTCTCTGGCGGTCATGAGAAGCGCATCTGCCCTGTGATTAGTGTCCGCATGCACAAGTTCGTTAGTTTGATTGCTTTTATCATGACCAGAGCTGATTGATGAAGGGCGTAATTACATTCTCAATATTTACAGAGAAAACAGGGAAGCTCTGAGAAAGTATCAAAAATATTTGTTAACAATATTTTCATATATATGTGTTCAGAGAATACAATCACTAGATTTATCGAAATTTAAATTTATAGAAATCTCATAAAAACATATACACGGAACGGAAGAAAACAGGAAGTAATTGCAGAGTTAGATCATCATAAGATAGACATCTTTGGCATATCTGAAACAAAGAAGAAAGGCAAGGGAACCTCAAAACACTCAAACTATGTTCTCGTGTACAGTGGAAAAGAAAAACACCAACGGGCCAGCTCAGGTGTCGGTATCTTCCTGCATGAAAAGTACTCCATTGATAATATTGAATACATCAACCATAGAATACTTAAAATATCGCTAAAAGTAAAAAACATCTCAACAAATATAATAAGCGTATATGCCCCTGACATTACAAAACCTTTAGAAGAATCTGAAGAGTTCTACGCACAGCTGCAAGATACAATAAACCAAATATCAGCAACAGAGAAAATAATTATACTAGGTTATTTTAACGCCAGGATTGGAGATACAATTCTAGCAGGCACCAAATAAAGATTCAACGAATCTGCTGATAGATATATGTGCGCGAAACGAAATGAGAATATGCAATACATATTTCTCACATAACATGCAGCATAAATACACATTTGAAAACACAAGGGGAGATAAATCCGTAATTGACTACATAATAACGAATAGGAATATCCATCCCTCTACAATAAATGATGTCAGAGTACTATCCTCGGCAAATATAGGTTCCGATCATCATCTATGCAAAATGAAACTGAAGCGACCAAAGAGAAGACGCAAGGAACCTAAATATATCTCAAAACTCAATCTACAATCAATGGAGAATGATAGCACAAGAGGACTTTATGTCAACAGAGTGACCGATAAAATGAATCAAAATGAGGTGACCGAAAGTGACAGCGTAGAGGATGCTTGGCAAACTAACATCAACAATGCTGCAGATGAGGCCCTAAGAAGAAAAAGAATAAATGTGAATGCTGAACCTAATAAGAGACCGTGGTATAATGAGAATGTAAAAATCCTAGCAAGGGAAAAGAGGGATAGTTATCTGATGTATAGAAGCAACCCCACATCAGAAGAATACAGAAAGTATACATCCGTACGAAAAAGGGTCAATGCTGAAATAGATAAAATAAAGAAGGAATATGGCTAAAGTTTACCAGAGACATGGAAAGAGATCTTTACGGAGCACAGCGAAGGGTATGGAACATGCATAGAAAACAAAAAAGTCTGTAAATGAATACATACAAGCAAATAAAATATCTATAACTGAGTGGGAAAACTATTTTGAAAACTTGCTTGGGAGTGCTAACCAAGAGAGAACTGTCACGCTGGACGATGGATCAAACGTGATCCTGAGCAATAACGAGGTGATTTCAGCCATAAAGAAGCTAAAAAATAGAAAATCTCCCGGAATAGATGAAATCCCAAACGAACTCATAAAATATGGAGGCACAAAGGTAGCGAAAGAATTAAATAAACTATTCAACAAAATCGCAGAGCAATCTGAAATACCAAACGAATGGAGACTGAGTATCACCATCCCTATTTTTAAGAAAGGCTCCTAAACAAACCCGGAAAATTTTAGAGGAATATCCCTTTTATGCGCATCGCAAAAACTCTTCACAAGCATTGTAAAAACAAAACTGGAGAACATAATTCAAAATTATGATGAACAGCAAGGATTAAAAAAAAACCGGTCCACCACTGACGCAATATTCGTGGTAAGACAAATAAGGGAAAAATCTATTGAATATAATAAACCGGCGTATATGTGTTTTGTTGACCTCACTAAAGCCTTTGACGGAGTGCTTCTAGAAGATGTTACAGATATCCTAACGGAAAAAGATGTACCACTACCCATCATCAAAGCTATTCATAACTTGAATACTAACAACAAAATGCGCTCAAAAGTAAACAATGATCTACCGAAAGAAATCCCAGCCGCAGTAGGCATCAGACAGGAAGATAGCTTGAGCCCCTTCTTATTCAATATCATCATGGATAAGCTAATAGAAGGTGTCAAAATAATGAATCTAGGCTACAACATGGGAGACAAAAAGATAGATACAATATGTTATGCTGATGATGCGGTATTAATAGCCAACTCCGAAGTCGATCTTCAAAAACTTCTGCACGAATTCCATCATGAAAATCTCCGTAGATAAGACTAAGAGCATGGTGACATCGAAACAGCCAGTACGAGGCGAGCTTGCCATTGATGATAAAACAATATAGCAAGTAATGAGCTTCAAGTACTTGGTTGTCAAGATATCCAGCAGTAACGACCTCTACGAAGAAGTAAGAGAGCAAGCAAACAAAGCCGCAACTATTGCTGGATGCTTGAGAAATGCTGTCTGGAGAAACGAACATATATATGCTCAAGGAGAGCAAAGTGAAGATATATAAGACCTGTGTCCGCCCAATTATGACGTGCGGTATCGAGACAAGAGCTGACACTACCAGAACTAAAAATCTCCTAAGAACAACTGAGATAAAGACTCTCCGACCCATTGCGGGACGGACAATCCGAGACCGAGTGAGGAATTCCGAAATACGAAGGACTTGTTACGTCGACGATATTGTCCGATGGGGAAGATCTAGAAGACGTTACTGGAGAGATCATGTGGAGAGAGCTTGTTTTGAGAGAGTAGTGAGCGTAGCAGCGAACAAGCTGCCGTCTGGTACCAGACTCCCAGGAAGACCGCATAAAAGATGGCGATATAGCTGGACATCTGTTTCCCACAGGAACAGGCTCCGAGCAATGACGGGACGCAGTCATAGATGAAGCAGAAGAAGAAGAAGATTACCCGTTCCCAAAATCAATTAAACAAATAAATAAATCAATCAATTTTTTAGCACCAATTAGGATTTTTAATTCACTGTTGTTCTGGCTCGTATATAGATATATATATAAGATATATATATATATATATATATATTGATTTATATATATACATATGTATACATATATTTAAACTTTCAGCTGTCAAATTGGCTGTCATCAGAAAATTTGTTGCCAATTTAAAAATCAAACGTCTAAAAAAACAATACAAAACGAGAAAGAATACCTTGATTTCCATGTTGTGTCAGTAAAATATATGTATTTCGTGTGTTCAAAAAGAAGAATTTATATGAGCCAGCAGTTACTGAAACAATTCAGGAATAGAAATGGCAACATGACAATAACCGTATCTGCCTAAAAGCTCGAATCAATCGCCGGGATGGTTAAGGAGGATATTAAAATAAATAAACAATTTTTCTACATCGGTGAAGCTTAACACTGGCGGAAGCCGTGATGTGTTCAAAGAAAATGGTGTCTGTGCCCGAGGTGTTGACTTAGCTTTGGCAGGTTATAAAAAAGAAATTTAAAATTAAATCGTTACTAAGACAATAAACTTGCGTTAAAATCCTCGGCAACCGTGGCGCAGCCACTGCTCGGCTTCATACGATGAATATACACTTCAAAAATATATATTTGTAAAAATCCTCCACAAAGAAACCACCAATCATTGCAAGCGTGTATTCTTTTCACACGTTTTATTTCTTCCATTCACACACATACGGCTTATCCATCAATTTTAAATAAATATGTACCTAGATTAATGACAGATTTCCGATTAACTATAATGATGTCCTTATTGCGCCTGCTTCAACTAATCAATATGTATATATAAAAAATCCCGAAAGTTCTATAAGGTTCTAAACTAAGCGGCGAAATGTGTCGGTGTGTCTAGAAGGTTCCTGTACATTAGATTAATTTCTTGAAAGTTCTGGAAGAAGAATGTTCTAGAAGGTTCGCGAAAGTTCTATGACGATCCAAACAGTGTACTAAAAATCTAGGCGTGCGAAGCCGCGCGAGCACAGCTAGTAATAAATTAAATTGTTTAATCCTTAACTGAATTGTGCTACAAACGCAATTAACCTACTAACGTACGGCGAGAATCATGCATTTGTACATTAATTATAAAACTAGCTAGAACCCGCCAGAATTGATGTACTTTTACTATATATTTCAGCTGCTAGTTTTAAGGCTGTGAGAACAGCATCTAGCATAAAGTAGCGTCCTGGTACAGGTCGGTTAACTAAAGCTGGCGTGTACACACATTTCCCACCCCGTTACCCGCGCAAGCGCACGGGGTGACGTCGCACTGCATACTAACATCGAAAAATCTCTCTATCTCTCTCGCACGCGGTCAAGCTTATTAGCGTTTGGTTTGAACCCGTCGGCCAGTCAAAGTCAACCGACATGCATTGTTGTAACTGGTTTACTTAGAGTGTATCGGACAGGTAGATTTATGATAGTAGGTAACACATGGCATCATAATAGCGGAGATGATAACCTATGGCATCTCAGACGCTATGCCCTGTCACAGACGGAGTGAATACTTACTTATCTGTTTTACGATTCCAGTAAATTATGACAATCTATTGGCAAGACGTAGTTTTATATAAATGACATAATTAAATCGCCGGGGGGGTGGCGTAATAATTTTAATTAATTTAATTAATAAAACGGGTCTATTTATTACTCTTGACATGTTCAGTGATGTTTGGAGAAAGACGCGACAAGATGAGGAAAAATATGTAGAACTCGAACCAAAACTGGACAATTTCACTGATGGACTTCAATAAGATTAGGACATTCCGATAGTAAATCATCAGATTCTTCTAGTGATGAAGAGTTAAGGGGCGTAGAAGAATTGATTTGCGATTCTGATTAGAAACAATAATGAAACAAAATAAATATTATATTTCTAACAAAATCCCATTGTTTTTTTATTTTATACACGATCCACCCAATTGACTCAAAGATTTTAAAAACGGTGGTTTAATATAACCCTTTGATAAAAGAAGATTATGTTGCAATTAAAACAAACATTCATCCATATTTTGAACCAAGCAATATTCCTATTTCCTGTATCTTGACAGTTATTGCATAACATTGTGAGGTCGTTTTTTGACGTTTTATGTTTGACAGGTTTGAAATTATTGAATTCAATCAATTATTCATAATTGTGAATAACTTAAGGTTTGTTTACGCGTTAGAGCTTTCTGATTGATTGAATTCATTAATTTCCAACATGTCAAACATAAAACATCGGAATTGGCGGCAATACAATGTTATACATATCTGTCAAGATTGGGATAAAAATTTGACATCTCAATATTGCTACTTACAGAATAGCACAGATTGTTTTACTAAGTGCCTTTAAAAACGTTGCATTTTTAATTGGTTAAAATAATATAAAACGATTTTTTATACATGCTGTATAATAAAATTGCTTTGGCGGGAGTACTGTGTACGTGCCAGTTTTAGATAACAAATCTGTAGAGTTAGTGACAGAAATTGTTAAAGAGAATTATGCATTTTTTAAATAAAAAATATGCCTCGTTATTTTATATAGCTCATCATTACTTCCGCTGTCTAGTGGCGTTAGTGACGGACATTGCTACATAGAGAATTTTGTATTTTGATGATACGAAACTATTGTCGCGATGCATACAGCAAGTCATGATTAAATGTGGTAAGATGCCAGATTCAGAGATCGAATACTGGGAAAAGGCGAAACTCAAACCACTTTATTTACCGAAATCCCGAAATTGTTGTCACGGCGCGGTGTCGCCGTCGTGTATCATAAGATATTAATTTAAATCGTTTGTAGCGTATTAAAATATATTTTACGGAAATGCTGGCCGCGGCCGCGTATCGACAGACAAAGGATGAGAAGCAGCCATTATCCGATAATAATCATTATTTTCATACATGTACTCCATCCCATCGCGCGTAAAGGTGATAAAATGAATAATTTGGAGTGTTTATAAATTAAAGACATTTGCTTAACAATTTAATTTTCAGAATATTTTGAGTTTGTTCAAATCTTTCAGAACAGTGCTGGATTTATGTCACAGAGACATTATTAATCAATTAGTGTATATTATAGATATCTCACAGAGACGAAACTGTATTAATTATGGGAAAGTAGGTATAGAAGTCATTTGGGTGTAAGTATAAGTCCTGTTACACCCAAATGACTTCTATACCTACTTTCCCATAATTAATACAGTTTCGTCTCTGTGAGATATCTATAATATACACTAATTAATTTTATTTTCATTAACTCTTCTTCTCTCCTCTGAAAATTCCCGTTATACCCGCCTTTAGGGCCTCCGCACACAGAACGCGTCCCGGTCATCCGATCCGATCCGCAGATCGTAGCGATCTACGCGATGTATGGAGACCGGAACGCAACCAGTGTGGGTGTGGAGGGCCTGGAGAACTCCATACATCGCGTAGATCGCAACGATCTGCGGATCGGATCGGGTGACCAGGACGCGTCCTGTGTGCGGAGGCCCTTACACCAATAACTCCGTCTCCTTTTATCAGTACCTGATTAATTAATTGTTTGTGTTTTCGCCTATACCATATAAATGGTGTTTTTTTAGAGGTGGAAAACTTTAAATTAAAATAAAACACAAAAAAAAATTAATTTCCATGAAACTGGCTTTATTTGACAGATAACTTTATGGCATTAATATTTGAATAATATGATTTTTGGAATTTGCCTGCCGTTTTTGGTGCGTACTTGGCGTAATCTGGAGGTCCAATTTTCACACTCTTCGCAATAAATCAGGCTGTATTTCGGCAATGATGCGTCGAATGTTGGCTTCCAAGTGCTTAATTGTTTCTGGTTTATCAGCGTAGACATGCGACTTTACATATCCTCAGAGAAAATAATATAATCTAAAAATTCTCTGTGTAAAATGTCTATCACTAACGCCACCAGACAGCGGAAATAATGATAAGCTATATAAAATAACGACGTATAGAATTAAAAGATGCATAATTTATATTTCTATTTTCATCGAATTACAGTTATTGTTTTATTGTCTCCTTTAATTCTTTATATTGAACATTTATTTGTTTCTGATTATGTTTCTAAATAATTTATATTCACATTGGTATTTTATATATATGTATATTATTTCTATTGTCTATTATTTATCAACTTTGTACAAATTATAAAGTAAACGGCTTTAGAGTCGTTTGCATATGTAAATAAATAATTCTCTATGTATAACAATTTCTGTCACTAACACTACCAAGACGAGGCATGTGGCGCCTTCCTACTGAAACCACACATCTGCAACATAATACCTTCCGATTCAGGCACTAAAAAGTTAGTAATCATGTCTCTGTACCGCTCACCGTTGACTGCAACGTTCTGATCATCATCATTTTTGAAGACATACGGACCAATGATTCTACTGGCATTTCTGGATGTAATGGTATTTCGACAGTGGATTATGGTCGCTCCAAATGCGGCCATTCTATTTACTGACTTAGCCGTTTAACAAAAAGCGTGTTTCATCACTGAAGACATTTGGATTGTGATAATTGGACTTCCAGATTACGCCATGTACGCGCCAAACATGGTAGACATCTTATATTTATATATTAATGCCATAAAATTATCTATCAAATAAAGCCAATTTCATGGAGATTAAAAGCCTTTTTCTGTGTTTTATTTTAATTTAAAGTTCTCCGCCTCTAAAAAAACCTTTATATATTTTTTCTGATACTCCTGAAACTCGAGTGGAGTAGTGCAAATAAAATGGCCGCGTTATGTCGATTTTCGTAGAACTCTTCCTCTGTGTCTGATATTTACCCGCTGCACGTTTGTTCGAGATAAAAAAGAATATTATGTAAGTACTATCTACTTACACATTTAGAAATTAAATATCTACAATGTTTCAGACTTTTGGTTTAATTTGAGAATAGTAAGAATATTGATGCGATATGTATTCCGTGATCACATCTTTATACGCCGCTGCCAACGGCATTCTGTTTTATAGTGCCATTTATTGGCACATTTCATTTTTATTTTTAAATAATAATTTTAAAAGTACGAAGGTGTTTTTAATAAAAAAAAACTAACTTTTAATAGTGAGTAAAGCCTCAAATTACGGAAATAAACAGAATATTCTGTTTAAAATCATCTCTTTATATGAATTAAAAGCGTTCTAAAATCAATAAAAACGTAAAAATTTCTTGCAAATTTAAAACATTATTAATATTGAACATTTCTTAATTACCTCAGTACCGATTCAAGACAATGAAGTAAACTTTATACGTACAAAAAACGTATTATGCGTACATATAAATATTCATTAAAACTTTGTCCCGCCTAGGACACTAAAAACGAATTTTTGGCCACGGCATATCGATTAATGCTTATATTTTCTAAATTATTGTAAATAACGTACAGTTTATTACTTTTATATAAGAATAAAGGTTCCATCTAAGTTATTACCTTAAAAAATAGCAGTCTAGAATATACATTCTGATATAAATGTAAAATAAAAAGCCACATTTTCGTAAAAAAAAAACGCCGAAATATGCATTTGCAGTGAATGTCCGCGTAAATGTAAACGCGCCTCTAAAGTAATTTTTTATTTAAGGATGAATAAAATCTGTAATAGCGTATACACTACATAGTACAAAGTTCTTAGAAATAAATGTTATTATTACTGCGTAGGATTTGATATCCATATTTTAAGGCCTGAGAATTATAGAAAATTCAGAATGTATTTTTAAAATTTTTTCTCTCGGTGGCTCTGAACTTTAAAGATATAAAGAGACAAATCTCTGTATTGTTTTTAACGAGTAAAATTGAAAATACACTGCAGGATGAGTTTCCAGCAAAAACGAGTTTTCTCAACGTTACTTGGAACATCACACGATTAATCTATGATGTTTCTTTTAACAGAAAAAACAATCAATGTTATACTATAATCATACTATAATTATATATTTATAAAAAATAATCATGGCCATTTGTTCAGTGTTACGTTCGTTCTGAGAAAAGTAATTAATCGATCATCTTTCTTTGCCTTTCAGGGCCTCGGAGGCCAGCTTTCATTGATCTCGCGAGCTGGCCTCTTTGTGAACGGAAAAGCGACCTCTTTTATTATTGTTACTTCCTTTCTTTTAATTCGTGGCGTCTGCTTGCTTGTTTTCGTGACGAAAAAACTTTGGATCAATTGTTAACCCTTTTCCCGTGATCCAATCGAGCTGAAACTTTGCAAGCAGTGTCGTGGGGACGATCAAAAAGATTTTTCGTTAAAAAATAATAATAATTATAGTATAATTTTGGATTTTTAGAAATTTTAATGGTTTTTTCAAATTGGAATCATTACAAAAGTTTGATTACTACCAACGGCGCCGGCGGCCCGATAACGTCACGGAATATTTAAAATTTTGAATTACTCCGTCGGTAGGTATAATAGGTACTTCACTACGAATTTCGAAAATTTATTACAATTGTTTCACAGATGACAGCACACTTCTGTTTTTGGGAAGAAATCAAAGATAAAGAGATATTATTAGAGATTTTTGACATAGATATTTGTCTAGATATGTTTCATTTTCAATCAATCAATTATTTAATTACTTGATGGTAAACTTAATTTACAAAGAAAGGGAGTGTAATAAAAACTTGGTTTTTATGGGTTATTACTACCTTTCTTTTAACTCGTGTCGTCTGGTTGCTTGTCTGACGAAAAAATTTGGATCGATTTTTAACCCTTTTCCCATGATCCAATCGAGCTGAAACTTTGCAAGCAGACTCGTGTCGACGATCAAGAAGATCTATCAAATTTACGTTAAAAAAAAAATTATAGCATAATTTTTGATTTTTCAAATTTTTAATGGTTTTTTCATACGACTTACTCAGTTGTATGAAGAGACTGCGACGCATCTGGTAAACACTAAACCTGATTATAGTATAATTTTGGATTTTTGGAATTTTTTTATTACTCCCTTTCGTAGCGTCGCCCGACCGAAGCCCAACGCGTAGGTTAAGCGCCAAACCAGTTTCCACTAGTAAATGAGAAAGGGAGTATAATAAAAACTTGGTTTTTATGGGTTAGTTTTTTTTAAAACAGAATTTACAGCGATCGTCGGTTTTTTAGAACCACGGTTAGATGGTGTTGTGTTCGCTCCGACGCGCGTTCTAGGTGTAATACAATTCGTAATTAATTTTTAAAAAACTAACAAAGTTCTTAATTTTTTTTCTTAGAAAGTCCTTAGTATCTTCATCGGAACGGACGATCAATATATTCCATAAAATAAAATAAAGGAACCAAGGGATAAATGCTGTAGTAGGCAGCCCGCTGAATGGAGGACCCGACACGAGGTCATCATAGAAAAATTGGTGATCTGTGGAAGAAATCAGGTCTCGTGGAAAGATACCGACACGATGGACCGACCTGGTTAAAACTTTGATCCCGAATCCATTCCTGGAGTGCACAAAAATGCCACAGACCGGACATTAATAGGTGCCATAGATGGCGACAAAGCATCCACGCCGTCATCCAATGTATTTAGTTATTAATTGAATTAGATGTAGTGTTACAGAAATTTTAATTTCTAAATTATCTAATCTAAGGCTATCTCTACTAATTATATGTGAAATAATAGATATTATTATATGTGAAAAATAGAAGGTGACATTGCAGCCATCTTCTATTTTAAATGTGTGGCAATTCTCTAAAATATGGTGAGAAAATTCTGGAAAATTATTATTTCTAAGGCATCTTAAGCGTTCTTTTTTATTCTAATACTAAAATATCATGCCGTTTTACCTATATAAAAGGATGAGCAGTCATTTTCAAAAATATAACGTATTTCCAACATATTATGTTCATCTTAACCATAATTGTAATAGTTTTCCAAAAATAAATTCAGATCTATTTGTCTGGAATAAACATATATTGACCCTTTTAGAGCCGGATTATGTCACCTTTTTGAAGAATTTCGACTTTCTGGAATGTCGTACCACAAATGACATCAACGGTGCAGCGACTGACATATATATATACATATATAAATATATATATATCTCTATCTATATATATATATATATATATATATATATATATATATATATATATACGGTAACAATTTCAGGGTCATCAGGATGTCACCAACGATGAAACATCGAGCGTGATAACTTCTCCATTCATAGTGGTGTGATTTAATTACCTGACAAGAATAACATTCATTCTCGGCATTTGTAAAGCCGAGAATCAGTCACATACGTATGTTTATCTGGTCACTTGGAAATCAATGGTCTTAGTTTAAATAAAATTATTATTATTACTCCCACTCATAAAAAACATATATAATAAATTATGTTATTTAAAACTAGTCAGTTTGGAGCACAAAACTAAACCTAAACAAGTAATTTGGTTATTGGTTTCACAGATTCCGAGATTATTACAATACTCGCGAAGAAATGTGCATTGGTGCAACCAGATTAAAATATTGTGTTTATTGAAATATATTTAAAAATAAACGTGACATTTCAACAACACACCTACTTATTTCAATATTGTAATAATACAAAAATACTACCTTGATTAAAATTTATTTGAAACATAATTGTTGATTAATAATAAACTTAGAAGAATAGCATTTTTATGCAGTAAAATGTATTGTAAAAATGTACATTTAATAAGTTTTTTTTTTGTATAATAATAAAGCCGAAACTGAAAAACTGAAACCGAAAACTGCAGAAGAAAACAATGATGTAGTTCTTCAACGAGGTGGTGAATATCTCTGATGAATTTCAGGACATCGGATGTTATGTTCACACGAGCATATACTGGTAATAAAATATTATTATTTTATGAACACTTAATGAGCGTCAGTCTTTTAAATTGAACCTCTACTCTACTCCACAGACTCACAGTGGATGCACATTGCAACCAGTCAATGATGAAAGATCTGGAGATGTAAGAGCTATAAAAATCGAACATTTAAACGAATTGAATTTATAATACAAAAGCAATGATGCCGTTGACAACTCTGCAAAATGTGAGAGTTTTAATCATAAATTTAAGAATGATAGATGACATAATATTTTTTGAATAAAATATGCGACTTTATCTAGCGTCAATATAAATTTACTAATTGATTTTTGCCTGAATAATTTTTATAATAATAAATCGCCATGAAAATATGGATGCCACGTTTACTGAACTCAACTTATGACAAGAGGAATAAGTAGAGTGCATCTAATGAAAAGCAGAAAAGCCACGTTAAGGACAATGCAACTTACATAAATCAATGCTAGAGTGACATTTACTGCAGGCCGACGATAATAATATTCTCGTTCCGATTAGTTATTGATGGGTTGGACAGGTAAGACGATTGAATGATGCATTATGTTCCACAGACCGGGTTGCCTTTACTTACAGTCCCTCAAGAAATGTGGGACTGCTAGGGTTAGATAGAAAACAATACATGTTTCAATTATAAAAATAATCATCATATATTAAAAGGAATAACGAGTTTGTTAACGTTTTTTGCCTTAGAGAGTAATCCCATTTCTATGAAATGTAGGTCATTAAACTCACAACGGTTTTTTAATCCATTTTAATACTCAAAGGCTTCATTAAAATGCTCGACAACACGACAGTAAATCGGGTCAAGGGTTTAGGCTACAAAAATATCCGGTCAAAGTTAGCCTTCAATTATATCCCAATACTAAAGAATTTCATTAGTAGGTATTATAAATTATCTTATAGGGAGAAGGGAAATCTAATAAATTTTATTTATTCAAAGGTGTGCCTCTTTACTTAAAAAAGAGAGTAAAATGTTTTTACCTTGGATATCTTTCATAATAGATTCTATAAAAACTGGGATGATATTTAACATAAACTATAGCTGTAAATATTATAAAAAAAACAGGTGTTTTACCAAGCAAGGCTCCAGTGTCACACCGATGCGGAAAACCCGACTATTAACCATTTAAATTTTACACCGTACTATCGAAATGTAATAAAATTAAATCAAAATTTATTTTAGACACAACTTTTTAGTTCTTTTAGTACTTAAATATCCTGTAAAGTTAATCGAAAAGAATTCTTGATACACTTAACATGGTCGGGAACAGTAACTATTTATTGTATTTATAATATTATAACAATTGCGTTATATTTACATTACTCATTAACTTCAGTCTATAAAGTAGACCTCAAAAATAATTTATTACAATTATACTTATACTGTGCTGGAAAAAAGCGCCAAAGCTACCGAAAGGCCTGTATAACTGAATAATTTCAAAATAACTGTCAAATATAAAATGTAAAATTGAATCAAGTCAAATTTCATTGCTTCACAATATTCAATTTCGTTATAGATTTTGATCAAAATATTTGACGATGAATCTTCTACATCGGCTTTTAATCAAGGTAGTGCCTAAAATTGCATAAAAATCATTTAATTTAATTCTATGAAGCCTATAAAAAGAAACACTTTAAAAAATCTAGTCAAATATACACAGGGGAGGAGCTGATTTTGTAAATTGAATGCTGAGACGATTAAAACACTCGATTGCTGCTCCAACCAGGAAGCAATTGTTCTAAAAGTTTTCTATGATTGGTCTGCAACGATCTTGAGTGAATTCATCCAACATAGTCAAATGATTGCTTATTTGATAAATTCAAATTTTTATTTTTATTTCCTGAAGTTCATTATTGTAATGGTGAATAGAAAAAAATGATCGAATTTACCTTGTTCATGCGTACTTGTGTCACACGCGTACGATGTGACCTCGTAGATTATTATGATTTTTTTATAGAATTTCAAAACTTACCTGTAACAAAAAAAAACAAAACATTAATATAAGTAATCAAGTTTTTTAATGCATGAAATATGTACAATAAAAAAAGTGTCGTTTTTTATGCATAATGTCAGGTTATCAATATACAGGATGTTCCATACCTAGTAGCAAAAACTATACAGGTGGATTCATGCATTGATAATGAGTCGAAAATGTTCAAGCAACCATGACTATCAATAGTTATGCAATATTAAAATTTGCATTTTTTTACAATATTTCTGACTTCTTTTTTGCAAAAAGTTGAACTAACATTAAAGTAACTTGTATCGATTGTGAAAAGTTCATTCGCTTAAATACAACTCAAATAAAATGATAAGGTTTTTATTCGATTTGTATTAAAACAAATGAACTTTTCATAATCGATATAATTTACCGTAAAGATAGTTCAACTTTTTACAAAAAATAAAGTAGAAATATTGGAAGAAAATGCAAACTTTGATATTGCATATCTCCATAACTACTGATATTAGGTAATGGTTGCTTGAACATTTTCGACTCATTATCAAGGCAGAAATCCACCTGTGAAGTTTTTGCTACTAGTTATAAGACACCCTGTATAATGTCATATCTTATCAAAATCTGTGTCATCTGCAAGATGTCCGGGAAGGCTCTCTGAAGCAGGTGATTTAGCGAATTCACATATTAGTTAGATAAGCTGCTAATTTTTAACCATAGGTTCAGTAATTTGTTTGGTTGGCATTAAACGTAGTACGTAGACGGTAGTGACACCGTTAAAATAAAATAACAATATTACTGAACTCAAGGTACAGAAGTACAGATACACGTGCTTATTTTGAGCATGCTTTTTAGCATGCCCTAACAACTGTGCACACTTGCTCATTATTAGCATGCTTATTTTAAGCATGCTCATAAATGAGCATGCTCAAAGCTAAGAATCAAAAACACATGCTTATTAGTGGCTTGCTCTTGTTGTATAATAGAGAGGAACTCTAGTTCAAAATTGAAACTTTGCAAACTAAAATAGAAAATTCAAGTGAACCAATAAATCAAAACAGTTCCTGGGTTTAATCAAACACACATGCTTATTACTGGCATGCTCTTGTCATAGAATGGAGACGCTCTTGTTCAAAATGGAAACTGCAAACTGAAATAGAAAATTCAAGTGAACCAATAAATAAAAATAGTTCCCGAGTTTCCATCCGCACATTTTTGATATTAGTTTTTATAATTTTTATTGTAAGATTTGAATCATTCATGTATTTTAATAAAGTTTCATAAACATTATTTCTTGCTATATTATTTTTACATAACGGTGACCGAGTATTCCACAGATATTCGTGATTCCTAGGTATAATAAGTCACTAAAAGTAATGTTTTGTCATCTCCCCAACGCGCCATATTTGTTTCATCTGTCGCGGACTGAGAAGATCGCATTGATAATCGATACTAGCCGCGAATGACATTAGAATGCTCATAAGCAAGCCTGTTCACACATGCCCAAAAGATACCCCTTCTCATGGTGAATGACATTAGCGTGCTCATAAATCAACCGGCGGTTGATTTTTGAGCGTGCCACTAACGAGCATGCTCATTACTAGCAATGTGCGTACACACATGCCACTAATAAGCAAGGGCTAAAGAAGTTCAATACCAATAGGTTGTAGATAGGTGCATCCATATAACGTTTTTTCAAGTAATCACTTTTCCAAATAGATTTGCCAGACTGTAAAGTAACAACAACTGCCCCGTGTCACAAATTGTGTCTTGAGCTGCGCTGCGCCGCCCGCGCGTCAGCATGCGCTTAGCCTTGAATTTGGACAATTCGATACAGATATTCAACAAACAACATATCGTTTAATTGCAGATCAAATAATTTATATATTCAAAGGTTGAGGAGTAGTTGTCAACGTAATATTTAATATACAGAGATGTACATAAATCTGGAAGCCCCCGAGCGACTGTTTCAGTTTTGACTTTAGATTAGTTTTTCAAAGGTAAAGGCAAAATGTTTAGAGCATGTTTATGTTGAATATGAACGCGCATTAATAAATGGTGAAAAACCCAATTCTATTCGAAATCCGTTTGATTTGAGACAGGATTAGTTCAGGATTAGTTCCATCTTTCCAATTTTAATCAGTTTCTTGCTTCGTGCACACAAATAAAAAATAAACTTAATTAATTATTTAAACTATATTATTATTTATATACGTTATAATATATATATCTATATATATATATCTATATATATCTTTTTTATATATATATATATATAAAATATAGATAAAAGTTAATTTTATAAAATTACCGAAATATGCACGACACGAGGAAGATAAGATGAGAGCAAATGTATAGAATGTTTTTTTAGGCATTTCTGCCATTTTGGATGGACATTATAATGTTCGAAAACCAAAACATCCTAAAGCTACTCAAACATATGGTTTGAATATACAAGGGAGGAGAGGATAATAAGAAAAATTATAGGGCAAAAGTCGGAAGCAATACTAACAAAGGGCACACGCGAAACAGCTGATATAACCAGATATCGGAGGATAGCCTTAACAACGGAAGAGTGTGCGCATGAGAATCATAAAACTGGATGTGACAAGAGTGTTTCCTAGACAGAAGAGGGTGATGTTCAATCATCTTTGCCCACCTTTGCGTAGAAACGATGTGAAGGTAGGTGAGGCGCGTTTAGATTTAATATTTTTAAAGCTCTCCGGAGCTTCCGGTGAAACATATCCTATGTTAATAATCTCGCAGATTACTCACTGATACGTTCCACGAAAGGAATGAAATCAGATTGCATAATTGGTCGTACAGTTTTATGTGATAGATGATAACCGGCTCGATTCTGAAAATAACAATGTCTGGATCTTTAAGATCTTTATCCCAACACTTAATAGACGATAATAAAAATTAAAAATGTCCAGAGCGGATTTTGTAATTCTACGGCTCAAATACACTTTATTAAAAGATGATATAAGAAAGATTGTTTATTACAAACGTATTCATTTCTTCATCCACAGCGTCCTGATGAAATATCATGGCTAAACTTGTTATGACCGCGTTCGGCGTTACCGCGTATTCAAATCTTCCCATCCTGACATTTGACAGTTACGTCTGGATCTTTAAGATCTTTATCGCAACACTTAATACACGATAATAAAAATTAAAAATAAACGAGACATAGCTTTACGTCGGTGTTTGTTTCTGTAAGTTTCTACATGAGATAGATATAGAGGGAGGGAGAAAGATGTAAATTGTTATCTGTCAAATGTCAAGACGGGAAGATTTGAATACGCGGTAACGCCGAACGCGGTCATGACAAGTTTAGCCATGATATTTCATCTGAACGCTGTGGATGAAGAAATTAATACGTTTGTAAGAAAAAATCTTTCTTATATCATCTTTGAATACAGTGTATTTGAGCCGTAGAATTACAAAATCCGCTCTGGACATTTTTAATTTTTATTATCATCTATTAAGTGTTGGGATAAAGATCTTAGAGATCCAGACATTGTTATTTTCAGAATACGGATGAACGTCTCTTTAATTCAAAAACCAACGCAGATGATTTGTTTTGAGTAAATGACGCAGTATCAGGTAAAAAGGGAGAATATTTTAAGGTGTAAGGAGTACATTTTATTTAGAAAATGTAAATGGAGGACATGTCGTTGTCTCTAGTCTTACATTATTTTAAATATGATTCTTTTTAAAATGGATGGCTCCGAGCGACGATCGTTTCATACATTTGCTGTCGTTTACATCATTAACGGATTGATTTAATGAGTTTAATATTTAGATTTTTAGTTATGTGCCTGTAACAATGAGCTGACATTTTTTGGCGTGCCCGTGGTGAGGGGTGACTGGCTGAAGCCTTATTCTTGAAACAAATTAATGTTCGCCCTATCGGGCACAATGAGACATTGTTCCGACGGCACAATGTGTGTGTTCACAATTAATTGTTGAAATTTCCTTGAAAATTTAATGAATTATTAACGTCAAACCAGCTTTAAAGACGAATTTTCCCCTCAAACACTGTTTATCTAATAGTTCTAACTTTTCTCAGCTTAAAACTCGCAACGCCATTTCAATCAACCCATGCGTTTTTGAAATATCCATTCAACTGTAAAAAAAATTCGAAAAGACGTGTAGGAATAAATGTACAAATAAAAAAAAGGCACCGCGCCCAAATTCTGTACCTAGTTACCTAGTCCCGCAATTCAGGAATCTCGAGGCTCTGATGATGATGACGTATAAACATGATTCTTACAATTTGCGTACATTACCTGTAAAATGCCGTTAGAAACATGCGAGGATTGTTCGAGTGCATCGAAACGACGAGCAAGTGCTGTAGTGTACTTAGTCCACGGACTAATGTTACTGTTACAATCATATCACCTTACAGTATTACGATCCCCCGCGTTCGCGGCTTTGCGCGAACCACGGCCTCCGAGTACAGGTTTTCTGGAATACCTCGTGTCACATGTCATGTCGTCTTACAATCTGAATGGATGCACAATAATAATATAACTTGATTTATCTCTCTGCCGAGTTTAAGAACGATGTTCTTTCCGGTTGAGCTTCTTCGTAAGGTAGAAAAAAAATTACCTTTGCTTCTGATGACTTCTATCTTCTCGTGCGATACAGCCATATCAATAATGTCTCCAGCCTTTTAATGGTGGTCCAGAGAAACACAGGTATGATTTAAAGCGTCGTTATTGCCCTCTATGGATCACGACGCCTATTTCGTAGAAGAGATTTCAAATGTGCTTCTGCACAACAACAAATTTTCTTTGTTGGATTATGGTCTACGTTCGGTTTTCACACGGTGTTGTGCTTCAGGTGTATAATTTAATATGCTGTTTTATAGTTTTTCTGCGTGAACTGAAGTTTGAATGCATTATATTTTCTTCTTCAAACACAGAAAAATTATTTTGTGGTGACATTATAGTTATATTTTATAGAAATAAACTTTAACACAATGATTTAAACACAACGTTTTATTCCACTAATTTGAGTTATATAAGCCTAAGCGCTTTCGATGGATACAACCATCATCTTCAGAGGCAATATTAGAACTAATTGTAAATCAATATGGCCGACAATATGGACTATCTGGATACTCTGAGATGGCGGACCACTGTATTGTAACAAAACAATGTTAGGGTCCTACATCTAGAGGCGAAGGGTCGTAACTGGATGCTCTAGAAATACTAGAAATTAATAAAGAAATCAAAAATAAAAATAACCTAATAAACATTCAAATACCTGTGTCATACCCATTGTTAAAATAAGTATTATTATATGTAAACATTTGTTATCCTGACGCAGGGGCCATGGGCTCTGAAACATGTCGAATTTTTTTCAACAAAAAACTGGTGTAAACAAAATTTATTTCTATAAAATATAACATTATATTTTGTAGATTCACGTGTTCATGTATCATTCACGTCAATACGATTATATTATGTTTACAGAAAATAAGTTTGTCCACCGAGATGAGGGGTGAGTACTGAGTACAGGTACAATAAAGTTCGCTCATATTCCTGTCACGGGTGAAGCGAAGGTTTGGTCACACCCATGCACCGGAAAATTATCGTCGAGAAAATGACACGTTTGGTCGTGTCGTGAGCGGGTTCCTACTCCTGGCTTCTTTATAACATGGATGTGTATACTATTTTCTATCACATTTATTTTCAAGTACACCCTATACTGACATTGAAATATGTAGTGGGGTGACTTCAGATCTTAAGAAACCTTTATAGAATTTTAGTCGACACATATATAAAGGCATTGCTGGCCATGCCCCACCAAAGCAAAGCAACATACTGTCATATTCAGGAAAATGAAAGCACAGGGAGTTAACCGGAAGATCCGGTTCGAAACACTGAAAGGTAGTCTGAAAGCTTAATATCCTCTCTTTCTGACAGCTTCTGCAATCAATTTCACGGAGGGCAATTTTTCACCCACATTTCGCGTGAACACTTAGAAAAATAAATTACTCCTGGTGTAACTTTAGAGAACCTGGAAGAGTACTAGAATGGAATTGACGCAGATTTATTCAAAATAAATGATTATATGGATAAGAAAAATAAATCTCGTAAGTTCTAAATTAAAAAATTAACACGCCGAAGGATCAACTGATACATGGTTGTGTGCAACTATTCAGCCTATTCAAAAGAGAAAATATCATTTCTATACGTGTTAAAATTATTTTTGATTACTACTTCTAGTTAGCCTTTAACTGTGGACGTGGGGTCTCAGTGACCCCATTTTTACCTCATGTCTTAATTTCCATTTTAGTTAGTAAGATTTTATTTTAATTTGTCATAGTTTAATTTTTCATAAAAAATAGTATTTTTTTATTGTTTAAATGTAGTTAAAATGTTATCTTCCTAGAAGTGATTTCATATCGTCAAAAATTAAAAGTGCATTATTTTTAATGTTTTGTTTAAAAATAAGTCACATTTAAAAAAATTGATTTAATATGTATTTATTTTGTTTAATTGAAAACTACTTTTTAAAACCACATATTATATAAACTTAACCAAAATTCCTAAAATTTTCTTTGAATTTCAACCATGAAGTACAGAGGCATCCGAGACCCTGTAATGACCCAGGTAGATAGAGGGTCCTCGGGGCCTTGATACATTTAATAATAATTTAGTATAGCTACTGGTCCGGCACCAGAGTTAGACATCCCATGGGGTGTGTGTTGAATATATAAGGTGAAGCAAATCTATAATACAAATCATTCCATTGCAACTCAATGTAAATCATATTCTTTTCACGGCTAACGATGTAAGATGACCCTAATGTGGGTCCTACTAAATAATGAAGGTTAGTAAGTAGCAAAACGTCACGTTCAAAATACAATATATTGGATTATTAAATATTTCATTATTCTTATATGTGAGCGCGCGCGATCGAGCGGCAGGATGCAACCGGTCGACTTCAACCATATGATGTAACGATACAGTTGTTAAAAATTAAATATTCTATACAGAAATATTACTACTACTAAAATTCAACTTTTCATATGAAATAATTTTCTTACTATACGAAAATACTCTATACGATAAATTAACTAAAAATACGTATTAACTGAAAGTAATTCTATTATGTGAAAATTGCGCTTTTGAATGCAATATTAACTAACAACATTAACTAAAAATATATCTAACATCTTGGGTTCGCACACTATATTGATAATACCTAATGCCCTTCGCATTTACTAAATATATTACCTAAATAACCACAGCTATACCATCCTGTCCGTCAGGGACGAAACATAAAACACAGTTATATTTCTAAAATTGCTACCTCTTACGCGACAAAAATACCTATTACAGTCGGGCTATGAATATGAACTATCTCCGCCTCATAATGGCGCCTGGTACCAATACTAAAACCTTTACTAGAAATAATAAATGCGAATAAATCTCGATAAATATAATATATACTATTCGTAATACGTCGTTGAATTGGCACATGATTCGTCTAATGGATGAAGGACCCCGTTGTGTATCGTAATAACTTCAAATTCTTTTATAGGAGCAGTGTGGAAACAATTGCATAATATTACGTAATAAAACATCTAACGAACCTAATAATCTATACATTTATGTTACAATAAAATACGTTCACTAGAAAGAATTCGTGTATTAGAAATAAAACATTTTCGATTGGAGGCAAACCAGTAAAATCGTTCGAACGGCGCCAAGGGAAAAATTCACACATTAAATAACATTGAAATTAATAATCATAAACACTTTGTATTAGCAAATTCTTACCTTGAATGGTGTCGTCTTAGACGTGTATGAACCTGTTCATATTAATTGCGTGAGAAAATAATACATATATTTGCTATTTACGAAATACGACATTTTTGAAGCGAAACTTCTTTATTAATAAGTAGATAAGGTCTCGGGGATGGTTTGTTCGAAAGGATTCTACAACAGCCCGTGAGTTTATATGAAATAATAGTTTCTTTGAATGCTAATTTTTGGTTTTTTTAAACCCTCAGCATCTCTGCTGAGAGGGGTAGAGGCCCCGCGCCCGCCTAAACCCGGTGGCCGACTTCCTAAGTGACTAAACGGCCCCCCTTGTTCCTCCGGAACTTACTGCATCCCGAGACTCTATCTCTTCTTTACGAGATGTGATCCCGTGACGCCCTTCTTTTAGGCTTATAATTGAGAAGGCCGTACTCTTTTGGTACGAGTTTCTGATGATGTGTGTTGTCTTGAGGCGCCTTTCTTTTAGGCCGGTGTTTGAAGAATCATGTACTCTTTTGGTACGAATTGATGACGACATTAGCCTCCTTTGCGGGCATAGTCAGCGATGTTACAAATTATTGTGCAATCTCATTATGCCTTTTCAGAGCGGCGTCCCACGATTCTGCATCTTGCAACATTTACTTTGGACAAATGTTAGAGTGTTAGTAACATATTTATAATATCCCAGCTATTCCATATGAGTGAATGATTTTTATATTTATTCTGGCCCTGTCTTTCTTACAGAGGACGAAATAGAAGTTAACGTTTCTATCAAGGTTTTACAGCATTCAGGCATGAAAATCCTTCCAAAGTCAGAGAATTCACGACGTTGGTTTACGCTGTTTTTGAGCAAGATGAGGCGCGAAGGTCGAGTCTAGTGGCCACTCCGATCAACAAGGGAGGTCCCGCTTTTAAGAGTACCTCACAGGGGCTTGCGCGAATTCCAGGCTTATGACACGAGCGTCATCCACAACCTCACCTAGCTCAACGTTCGTAAACCAGAAAACTCCAATTTCAGTTAGATCTCCCCATTCTGTCCTTTACTCGTCGTTCTGAAGCTACTTGTTAAGCCAGATGTACCGAGGTACTCAAATCATAAAGACTTGGCTGAAGACCGGATTGCGCAATACTTATGCAACACAGTTATTATAAGGCTACTAAGCATTTCTTATAGAATTACGTGTATTCAATTATTAGTAAAAATAGTTTGAAAATCCCCATACTTTAAAATATATTCGTTCGGAAGAATTTCTCGTACGATTTGGATTGATATCTGGTTATGCAATACATAACGCGTCGACAATTATTATGAATCTATTAAGCACTGCTTATAGAGCTCCGTACAATCAATTGTTAATACAAATGGTATGAAAATCCCCATGCATCAAAATATATTATAATAAATACGCAGGGCTCCGTCGGTAGTCTGTTGGGCAGCGCTCCCGCTCGCAAGTCTGGTCTCGAACTGAAGGGGCCGAGTACATCGTGTTCGCTCCTTTTATAGTAACGATTTCACCATACCTCCGAAATCCACGCTAGTGCAGTGACTCATCCTATGCGCGATGACCTCACCGCCGGCGCTCGCCATTGGCCGGATTCAGCCATCAGGACGGTCGCCTCCGGCTCAACCCGTCGAAAGGTAACGCGTGCCTGTGATTGGTCCGTTTCGTTAAAATAAGAGTAAAGCACTCGCTACACGCGAGACTTGCTGTTCCGTTTCATAAATAATAAAGGCTCGTTCGCACCTACTCACAAGGTCGAGTCTATTAGGATTGGCAAACGATATTAATTTAACACAGAATTATATCTATGGTATAATAAAGATCTAAGAAATATTACTTGTATAGCTGAATATTTAATATTTTGTTAGCCTCTTGTAATACATAGAATCTTAAGAAGAAATATATCAGGCTTTTACTTTTAAACAATTCCAAACAGAAGAAATATATTTTTGATTTCCATACTTGACTTTTTTGAATATTATTATTTTAAGATTTCTAAATTTATTAAATCTATCTCTATGTCGACCATCACAACCCTATGTATGTCCATGGAAGTGTAAAAATAATAATGTGCATACTTAAAGGTTAATCAAAAATGAATTCTCAATCTTGAAAAAAGCGTGTTTTCCTCCTTCCCGAAAACTGAATAATATATTGACCGGTTTTTGTGTATTAAGCTATCGATATCTAACCACAGCTCACTGTATTGTTTTCCATGTACTTGAAAGTATATCTGTACACCAAAGCAGCTGTAATATTTAATACTAAAATATATTTGATTCTTAATATTTAAATATTGTGTGTATTTTATGGATCGTTTAACCGCAAATAAGATTTCCGTTATCTGGGAAGTTAGGAGCGATGCCTGCCACACGATTATTGGGTTAGAGTAACTGCGTTGTTTGAAGATTACACGTCGACTGCCGTTAAAAGGTGATTTGGTAAGGTTAAGAGAGTCACCAGTCACGGAATCAAATTTAACAGTCGGCAAATCACACGCGCAGATTATTTACGGCAAAAGACAGTGGTATCCATTTTAAATTTTACCATCCGTTAGGTTAAATGAGCGCACTGTCGCAAGAAGTTTGCAAGCCTATCCGAAGCGTGACGTATTAATTTTTCTCTTATTTTCCTATATTATTATCGCCATTAATGTTAATATTTCATATATCTCATTTTCAAATCAAAGTATTTCCTAAATTGTGGATAATTTTGTTGAAGAAGCAGTTTCCATCTTTCCCTTCGCCTATTCGTTGCAGTTGAGAAGGTACATTTGCTTTTCTTATTAATAGAGCAATATATTCATTCCAATTTTCCTTTCTTTATGATGATGCATATTTATCATCAACATCGATTATTTTTAATGCCTTCTTTGAGATCGGGGTTGAAGTACTGTCACTGTTGTTAACTTCCATTTCCCTTCAACTGAAGGAACTTTATTCCGATTAACTTCGTTCCAATCAACTTCGTTTTAATATTTACATAGTCTTTTTTACATCTACATCTTTTAGTCTCCGCTCCAGTGTTGAACAAGATTTCTTGAACTTGGTTTGACCGGAAAGTCTTCAAGTCCTTTATGACTTTCAAGTAGTTACGACTGCGATTAAGAGTTAGCGTTTAGTGTATTTCTTAATATGGTATTATTATTATGTCGGCCGAAGCACTTTTATTTCTCCCTCTCAAGAATTTCACGTGTACGATTTTTTCATTCCCTGATTTTCTCTAACAATTCTGAATTTATGTAAAATAAATAACACGAGGGTTGCGCAGTATCGAATTCAATACATAACATTTTGTCTAGGTGCTCATTAATTTTCTGAACTATTAAAATGAGGAGTAGGTTTTCTAAAGGTAATTTTATATATACAATAAAAACGTAAGGTTAAATCAAGTTATTAAACCAGCTGAAACAATAATTACAAATTTATAAATATCTTTTTTACATTCGTATATCTAAAAATTACAATATTTTGGTCATAGTTCAGGACTTCGAAAAATAACTAACTAAACAAAAATAATTTCGTAAATTGATAAGTACATATTTTTAGTGACAGAAAATGAGTATGTTCGTTGAAAAAATTTCAAACTGAAGCCATCCCGTTATCTGTAACCAAGCGAACCGAAAGAAGATAATTTTATTTTTTATTTGTAAAATAAACGGCGGCACGCTCCACGGCACCGACTGTTATCCACTCGCAATGTGCCAGCCACCCAGTACTTTACACTTTACAATATTCTGGCAGCAATGTAACGTTCTTATGCTCCTCGATTTACTTTTGAAGATCTTGAACGAGAAAGCCTGAAAATGGTGTTGAAGTGAAAGTAATGATTATCTCCCTTTACTTCTGCAAAGTGCCTTTTCGCATGGTGTAAGAAGGTCGCACCACACGAGTTTTTAATTCTCACTCCAATTACGGCATCCTTAACATACATACATAAAATTATAATGATAAAATTGGATATAAAATGCCATTTTCGTAAAAAAATTCACACCAACTGCATCTAGGGCCTGCTACAACTAGGGATTCTATGTCGAGATAACCGGGGATTTTATTCTCAGGAATCGAAGGATTTTTTGCTATCTCGAGGCCCGATAAACAATATTAAAACGTATATAAAAACGTTTCTGATGCAGTATTATTATTATTCTCGTTCATCGAAGTTGATTTTCTGATCTAATGGCACATCTAACACTGTTGCGCTTAAAGTAGAGACTGACCTGAGGCTTGACACATCCGTTCAAGTTGTCTAGGATGCATGGGAATAGCGATACAAACTTTAATAAATATAATATATTTTTAATTAATATAAATTAACTTTGTTTAAACCACTTATTTATTGAAAAAAATCAACATGTTTCAAAGCCAATGGCTTCTTCATCAGGAAAAAAATAAATAAATTCAGAATTGTTAGAGAAAATCAGGGAATGAAAAAAATCGTACACGCGAAATTCTTGAGAGGGAGAAATAAAAGTGCTTCGGCCGACATAATAATATTAAGAAATACACTAAACGCTAACTCTTAATCGCAGTCGTAACTACTTGAAAGTCATAAAGGACTTGAAGACTTTCAGGTTTTTTCCTGATGAAGAAGCCATTGGCTTTGAAACATGTTGATTTTTTTTCAATAAATAAGTGGTTTAAACAAAGTTAATTTATATTAATTATAATTATGTTACCACAAAATAAATTTGCTACATTTGAAGAAGAAGTAATATATTTTTATTTAAACTAAACGCATCCCTGTCAGTCATGTTTCTATATTTCCAAAGCGTATTCGGCTTCTTCTAAATAAACTGTGAATGAATAGAACAAACACTCTACAATGTGTTTCTAGTGTATTCAGCGAGTAACCCGACGCCGAACGGCTTCGTGGAACTCCGGGCGCGTCCGCTCGTTCAGCCGAGCGCGAGAAAGTTTAATTAAAAGCATAAAACAAGCAAACCGTGGTTTCAAATCAAATTTTCAATGATGAATTCAAACAGTGGAAAGCAAATTATTGGTGGTGACAGTACAAATGTTGCCACAGTAATTATAGTGTGGGTGATGGGTGTATATGTGAATGCCCGGTTGAGGCTTATAACTTAGGTTCACGCACACACATTCCACTGTTTCATAACCTGCGAATACTCGGAGGTTTCTCTGTTGTTGAATAATGACAGATGGGCAATAATTGAAAGAGAATTCTTACTTACAATTTTATTGCAGACAAACGTGTACAATGTTTCTTTGATTCGATCGACTTAATTATATATGACAACTATTCGTGAAGTGTAGATTCGGATGAAGTCCCGAGTGATTGATGCGGGAAAAAATGACCTAAAAGCGGACAAAAACGCCTATTTTGTATGTAAAGCCAAAATTCAAACAGCTCTCCTTCCTGTAATATTATTTTTTGTAGATGTCTTAACATGCGCTGTGCGTGCACGTAAGAAATATTTTAGGATGTGTGTAAATAATAACGTGACGAACATTTTCTTAACTTGGAAATATTCGTCATGCCTCAAGCTTAGTTTAGAAGCGAAATGTTTTATGACACGTAGTTACGTTACATTAATGGTTGGTCGAACAGTGTAGACACTTAACATAACATAAATTGCACTGTTGTTTGTGAAACGTGATTATATTTCGTTGACCTTGGAACCTACGTATTTCTGTACTTGTACGATAGTTAAATATTTTGTTCAATTATTCATTTCTAATATTTATTACTTTGTTTCTAATTTTCCACCATAACATTGTGTATTCTGTGTAACATGTTATTCCCCTAATCTTTTCTTTTGTATTTTTATATATACATGTATATTTTATTACGTCGATATTATTTTTTCTACAAGCAACTATCTTTTTAATTTTTTTTTTAGTTTACGTTTAATTTCTAGGTAAAAATATAATAAATGGTTGGAAATGAGTCAAACTCAAACGCATATACGGTGACGTATCGTCTATATTATGATGGCTTCAAAAACGTAGTATGCAGTGCGTGGTTTTGCCATTACCAGTTTCAAAAAATAACCAAATCGTAAGAAAATCACAGACACTAATAGCCGCGAGGTGGCCACTATCGTCCGCGCAGTGACCAGTATAGCCGATAGCCAATTGCAGATACCAACGACCGCATAGCGCGCACTAATGGCCGCATAGCGCGCACTAATGGCCGCATAGCGCGCACTAATGGCCGCGCAGCGCCCACTTACCAACCGCAAGGTCTAACTGCTTAACTGCTAGTTATTTTTAAGTGTTTTTACATTATATTGTCGTGCTAGGACTGGCTTACCTGGATTATTAAATATTTATATTGACGACCTGTGAAAATCTGTCGATTGAAAAAAAAATGCTTGCACAAAATCGTACGTAGTATAATTACGCAACTGGCAAAAGGAAGAAAAGTGCGTCCATAGCCCACAAGGTCCGATTTGGAATTAAGAACGTTAATTGCAATTGGCGCCGACTGCGGTGTTGGGCGGCAGCGGCACATTTATATAGGTCGCGAGTGGGGCGGCGGCGGCACATTTATATAGGTCGCGAGTGGGGCGGCGGCGGCACATTTATATAGGTCGCGAGTGGGGCGGCGGCGGCACATTTATATAGGTCGCGAGTGGGGCGGCGGCGGCACATTTATGTAGGTCGCGAGTGGGGCGGCGGCGGCACATTTATATAGGTCGCGAGTGGGGCGGCGGCGGCACATTTATATAGGTCGCGAGCGGGGCGGCGGCGGCGCTGAATGGCGGGACGGCACACGGAGAGCCCGGGACACTGCGCTGGCCGCGCGCCGTGTCGTGCCGCTGTCGCACGTCGCGTTAGCAGCGGCCCGAACAAATTGCGCTAAATACACACAAATTTTTCATCTTCCAGAGAGAAATGTCTTAATTAACATTCATATATGCTGGAAGAATACAACATTATTTGAGGGGTAGGCAAAGCAGAAGTAGCAATATTCAAAAAATATTTTATTTTATTTTGAATGCAGTCACTGAGAATTACTAATTTAGAATGTATTGAATTCGAGATTTTATAAGAAATATTGCTCTATCCCTTCCAAAATCATGTTTTCAAATCGCTATTAAAAGCGAAAGCAGCAATATCCACTTCAAAACCCCCGAGAATGTGTCACGTGATAAAATTGTCCGCTTCGTAATTGAGAGCTGATATCGATTTTAGACTGAAACAGCAAAGCAAAGACAGCAATATCCAATTATGTAAATAGCAAAAACAGCAATGTCCACTATTTGGTAGAAAACACAGCAATATCCATATTAAAATGTTAAATTTTTATTTCTACACGTATATAAAAAGAAAACTAAGGAGGCTATTATTTTTATAAACTTATTTCCAATAAGATGTAGGTTTCGTAGATTCCAGAAAAATTTCCTCGAGTAGTGAGGGATTTTTGTATTTATTTCAAAAACACCTCAGTATTCCTGGAAGGATCAACTGGAGTGCGTAACGCGTTGTCATCTCCACCGCTGTATCGTGAGGCTCTTCATGCAGAAAAAATATTATTTTGCGCTTTGGTCCTAGCGTGCTAGAAGAAATGGAGACAATCTGGGGAAGTTGGTATCACTGGGAATGTACAAGGACGGAGTCGATGTCCACAAGGTGCGTAGGCCTCTTCTGAGATAGAGATGGCTGGACAGTGAAAATCACGCGTGATAATGTATTTCCTAGTCATAAATAATGTTAATAAGTGTCCAGTGAATATTTTGAGTTTGTTCAAATCTTTCAGAACAGTGCTGGATTTATGTCACAGAGACATTATTAATCAATTAGTGTATATTATAGATATCTCACAGAGACGAAACTGTATTAATTATGGGAAAGTAGGTATAGAAGTCATTTGGGTGTACACAGGACTTATGACCTGTCTTTTTATGGTTGGCTTAAGTGATCACTTTACACAATTGTAACATTC
>JADDOH010012628.1:0-22713 GCA_016648135.1 Agrypnia vestita
CATGGCTTTAAAAGAAAGGAAGTAATAAAATTAAGAATCTAAATATGTTTTTATTTCAGAGTGCCATCTTGCTCGTACATTGATGGTCCGCGTCATAACGCTTATTCTGTGCCATTCTGAAAATAACAATATTGAGATGTCAGATCTTTATCCCAATCTTGACAGGTATGTATAACATTGTATTGCCGCCAATTTCGATGTTTTATGTTTGACGCGTTAGAAATTAATGAATTCAATCAATCAGAAAGCCCTGAAACTCAAACAAATGTAAAGTTATTCACAATTACGAATAGTGAGCTTTCTAATTGATTGAATTCATTTATTTCAAACCTGTCAAACATAAAACGTCAAAAAAAACGTCGCCACAATGTTATGCAATGACTGTCAAGTTGCAGAAATAGCAATATTGCTTATTTCAGAATACGGATGATTGTATTTTTTAATTTTCCTCGTCGCTAGTAGCAAAAACTTTGGGGGAGTGTTCCTCATTAAATTTTGAATAGAAAATACTGTTTACACTTTGGTTGAAATGTCGACAGTTACGGAGATAAACAGATTGCATTTTATTCCAATATATCTATTTTATTTTCTGTTAAGCGTTGGACTAATCACTGCATTAACATACGTGCAGTAATTTCCAAAAAAAATGTATGCGGTCATGGAGGATTACTTATGCACATAGAATGCAGTGAATTCGAGTTTTTATAGGAAATATAACCTATTAATTTTTAGAAAACATGATTTTGAAAGGATAGATACATAAAATCTAGAATCCAGTACATTCTCCTCCCTCCTCCCTCCCCTCCTCATAATCCTCATTGATTCCATTAAAAACATTTTTTATTTTTTTTGGATTTAGCTGCTTTTCATTTTTAATACCCGTCACATGGAATATTAAAGATTAATTCGCTTTAATGTAAATCAAATAAAATGAAAAAAGCTTACAAAAAATATTTTTCACATTTTTTCGAGGTTTTAATAATTTTATTTGACTAGTATAAATGCGATTGAATTTTTATTATGCGATATAAATTAATTTCTTGATAGTTTAACATTTTACAATATAAAAGATAAGCCAGGAATATTGAGTCAAAAGCGAACTTTGATTTCGTTTATTTTTGTAACTGTCGACCAACTAATATTATCATCAATTTAATATTTGGACACTGGATGACGAAATTAATTGCTATCTATGAAGTAAACTCCAACTACCAACTTTTAAAATAATATTGGCTTTTATTTTATATAATATAATAATAATAATATTCAACACGTCAAACTGACGAAGTGTGCAATGTTGTACAGAAGCGGTCACGTCACGATTGTTTTAATACTAATTTTTTAAAAAGGTCCGCGCGTTGTAGGTTCGTCATCTCTCACGTAGGACCGAGATTCGCAGAATGCTAGACAATTCGCACTTTGCAAACTTGCGCAAGAAACGTTTGACGACTGTATTTATTCCGACTGTGGTTTTCCGAAATGCCACACAATTTGGCCAGCTACTAGACCGGATGTGGCTTGAGTCTCGGAAGAGACAACACCACTTGAATAAATGATTGGAGCTGCGTAAATATTATGTCACTTTCAGAACATTGCTCCTGTTTTTTTAGTCTTGGAATACTTTCGCGTTTCGCAGATTTGGACGCCAAATCGTTTCAGCATTTTTTATTGAAATAATACGCGTGATGACAGATTTTGAAATAACATTCTATGTTGTAGGTACACGTCCACTATTACCGAAAATAACATTATTTCAGTAATAAACTAAGTTTTACGCAAATAATTGCACGTCCATCTAAATATTTTTAATTTCGCGCAAAAACGTCCGCAGCTGTCATTTCGTCAACAAGACGTCAAGCCTTATTGTGTCTATGGCAACCGGTCAAAAACACGGTGATGGGTACTGAGGCGTGACGTCATTCGCTCTGTCCGGCGTTTCAGTTAAAATGGCGGATTGCACAATTAATACTTTTATTTTATTGAAAAACTTATTAATCTCAATGTGTATATTAAAACTGGATCATTTTTTAGAATCCTTTCAAAATATTTTCTTCTCTAAAATCACGTATTTTTTAATACTGTCATCATGCCTATTTTATATGTATAATATTTTTTCGATATGAAACCACATTCAAGCGCTTTTTACTCCCTTTATATTAACTCGTGGCGTCTGCTTGTCTTCTTGTCTGACGAAAAAATTTTGGATCCATTTTAAACCCTTTTCCCGTGATTCAACTCATGGCGACAATCAAGAAGATCTGTCAAATTTTCGTTAAAAAAAATACTTTTTCATACAACTTATTAAGTTGTATGAACATATTTCAACGCATCTGATGGACGCGAAACCTGATTATAGTATAATTTTAGATTTTTGAAAATTTTTTATTACTCCCTTTCGTAGCATCGCCCGACCGAAGCCCAACGCGTAGGTTAAGCGAAAAAAAATATTTCAACTAGTAAATGAGAAAGGGAGTATAATAAAAACTTGGTTTTTATGGGTTACTTTTTTTGTTTGTTGCATGGTTTGATTATATTTTTCGACAGGAAATGTATGATTTATTTTTTATTCTAAGCGTAATCACTGTGGAAATACGTTGTCTTATTTTGTATGATGCGTTATACAATGTGGAATTACGTTATCTTATTTTGTGTGATACGTAATGCAATGTGGAATTATGCTATCTTATTTTATGTGATACGTAATGCAATGTGGAATTACGCTATCTTATTTTATTCGATGCGTAACTTATGTAGCGTGTGACTACATTGTCTTATTCTGTACGGTGCGAAATATAGCGCGAATTATGTTAATTTATTATTTTTTCGATACGTAAGATAGCGCGGATTTACGTTATCTCATCTTTTTAGATGCGTAAAGTAGCGATGAATTATGTTATATTATTTTGTTTTATGTTTAAAATAACGAGGAATTGCTTTGTCAAGCATCGAAAATAAAAGATGTTTTGGATTCTTGACATCCCAATTATAATAATTTCGTTTTCTGTCCGTCCGTCCGTCTATCCGACTGTCTGTCCCCGTAACTTCGTATAACGTCCGTAATTTCGTTCGAATTCACGGCTAAAAAACGAAATTAAACGGCCGGAGATGGAGCTTGAACCCCGGGCGAGCAAACACGAACGCGGAGATCTACGGAAGTTGACACCGCCGTATGTGCGTGGTCCTTAAAAAATAGACTACATATAGAACTTAGCAAAAACTTAGCGAACCATTTGTACCCAAAAAAAAAAAATATTATACGGCGTACAATACTTTCTTTAGGCACACTGTGTGCTTATAAACATTTTCTCGTTCAATTCCCTGTACTGGATTTTTTTAAATTTTATTTTTGATTTTATTTATAATATTAATTTTTTAATTATGTTTTCGCGTTAGTTTTACGCACGCATAATCACCAGGGTTTAAAATATTAGGTCCCCTGCGAAAGAAATCCCAGCCGCAGTAGGCATCAGACAGGGAGATAGCTTGAGCCCCTTCTTATTCAACATCATCATGGATAAGCTAATAGAAGATGTCAAAACAATGAATCTAGGCTACAACATGGGAGACAAACAGATAGATATAATATGCTATGCTGATGATGCGGTATTAATAGCCAACACCGAAGACGATCTTCAAAAACTTTTGCACAAATTCCATATGTCTTCACAAAGATTCAACATGAAAATCTCCGTAGCTAAGACTAAGAGCATGGTAACATCGAAACTGCCGATACCATGCGAGCTTGCAATTGTCGATAAAATAATAGAGCAAGTAACGAGCTTCAAGTACTTGGGTGTCGAGATATCCAGCAGTAACGACCTCTACGAAGAAGTAAGAGAACAAGCAAACAAAGCCGCAACTATTGCTGGATGCTTGAGAAATGCTGTCTGGAGAAACGAACATATGCTCAAGGAGAACAAAGTGAAGATATACAAGACCTGTGTCCGCCCAATCATGACGTACGGTATCGAGACAAGGGCTGACACTACCAGAACAAAAAATCTCTTAAGAATAACTGAGATGAAGACTCTCCGACCCATTGCGGGACTGACAATCCGAGACCGAGTGAGGAACTCTGAAATACGAAGGACCTGTGACGTCGAGGATATTGTCCGATGGGGAAGATCTAGAAGACGTTACTGGAGAGATCATGTGGAGAGAGCTTGTACTGAGAGAGTAGTGAGCATAGCAGCGAACAAGCTGCCGTCTGGTACCAGACTTCCAGGAAGACCGCATAAAAGATGGCGAGATAGCTGGACATCTGTATCCCAGGAACAGGCTCCGAGCAATGACAGGACGCAGTCCTAGATGAAGCAGAAGAAGAAGAAGAAGGTCCCCTGCCAGGGAAATATGAAAAAAGTGTTATATAAAAAATATAGTGAGATATAAAAAATATTTGATAAAATTCGTTATTACTATTCCATGGGTGTCGGCTATAAATAAGTAAATACTTATTCTTTAGGAACCGGCATGTAAAAGTACCGTCGTTTACGGGTTACAGCTAGTAACATATTAATGATGAATAACAAAAATTTTTGAATCGAATCTTAGAAAAGGTGTGTGGTAGGTTTCTTGTTTTGTTATGATGAACATATTTTTATTTTGTGTTTTCTCTCCTTTGCAGCAATGGGGTGAACGTAGAGGGAGCTACCCACAAGCAGGTTGTGGACCTGATCAAATCCGGCGGGGACTGCCTGACCCTTACAGTCATATCGGTGACACAACAGGTATGGCCTTATTAAAATCTATCAGCAAGTAATCGGCGACAGCCAAATGCGGTTTCTAGGCCCTGCTGTTGTGGCCGCTACGTGGATTGGTCGTTTGAAACAATAGTCGATTATTTTACAACAGTAAAAAAAAAAGGTGACATTGTTAGAAGTTTACAGATTTTAAAAATATGCCGTAATCTGACTTTAATACGAGGGTGATATCGGTATTGCAGGCATGCAGACAAATGTATTTAGTATATCTGTAAATATTAATTATTACTGACCCTTCTTACTCATCATGTCCAATTCTTATTCCATATGGTCAGGGGTCGCGGTCAGTACACATGTCACGATCCTCTACAACACAACCATTTTTTCTTTTCTACACAGCTGGGTTCTAAGGCGGATCCAGTTATTTCTCTGATTCATTCTTGCAAGTGACCGCCCAGACATGGAAATCTTACTTGCCTACCTGGTTATTCAGGAAATTTAAATTACCCAAATGGACACCTCCATCTATCTTCGCAGAATGGATTTTATTAAACTGTATTATATTTATTTAATGCCTTTATGGGCTTTTACAAAATATGTGCAATATAAAAAAATCACATAAGTCAGATATACATTTAAAAAGATTCAAGTACATATAATAGATTTGTGTTGATTGAAAAGAGAAGTTTAAACAGGAAGAAGAAAAATTTAAATTCATTTATCCATTACCATTACATTAGTTGAGGCGTAAACAATTATTTCAATTTAGTCCTATACACAGTCCTATACAAGTTTAAACAAAATGTCGGCAATGTCATTTATAAAAAGGATGAACAGGATTGGTCCATGATGTGAACCCTGCGGAACTCCACTCGAAGCAATGAATTCTTCTGATAATGAAGAGTTAATCTTTACCGAAATAATATTAGTCATAAACTCACAATTCTCAACATTCCTCAATCTCCAGGAGGCGGAGAGGCTAGAACCCTGCGACGACGGGCCGGGTTACAGCTATGTGGACTACAGCGAGAAGCGCTCGCTGCCCATCTCTGTGCCCGACTACCAGTGCGTGGAGCGCGCCGGTCAGAAGTACGTGGCATTCAACATCTACATGGCCGGCCGGCACCTGTGCTCGCGTCGCTACCGGGAGTTTTCCAATCTGCATGTGCAGCTCAAAAAGGAGTTTGGTGGTAAGCATTTAATGAAAACTCTTTAAGTGTGTCCCATTTTAGACAATTTTTATTATGTATTCTTGTAAAATAATTGTATACCGTCAACAATTATTACTGAACAGCCTGAGAGTAAATATACTCCCAAATACATTATGCTACCCTGGTATTTTTTTAATGACAATTTAAAGAAGCATACATTTTCTGATTGGAGATGAATTAAGAAAGTTTGCCCTGAACAATCAATAAAGGGGAGTGAATAAGAGATGTCTTGATATAATTATAATTGTAACGTTTGTTACTATCTATTACAGGTTTCAATTTTCCTAAGCTCCCGGGAAAGTGGCCGTTTGCCCTCAGTGAGCAGCAGCTGGACGCTCGTCGGAGAGGGCTGGAGCAATACTTGGAGAAGGTACTTTTTGCCACATTCTGATATTTGTATTCTGCATAAAGAAAAAGTAAAACTATTTTATTTATTTATTTATTTTAGGAAAAGTTAACAGCAAATCTTAAATTAACATACAAGAGATAAAAAATAGTAAATTATGGCAATTAAGTATAAACTTTACATTTAAGATTAATTATTAATGATATTAGCAAAGTGTGACAATACGACATAATTTATAGTTTCAATATATCGACGGCTCCTACGTATAATATCGTAACCCACAAAGCGACGATTTTGAGTTTGTTCTGTATTTCATGTTTTTAATTATATATTTAATTCCTAGAACGAAAAATTTTTTTTTTTTATAATAATAAAACGTTATTTATTGCAAAATATTTATTTTTCCTTCTTTGAATTAAAGATATAATTAAATACACATGTGTTTACACAAAAAACTTAAAATCATCGATTTGTGGGTTACGATATTATACGTAGGAGCCGTCGATATGTTGAGAAGGGGCGGGAAGGGCGTAATGGGATGTAGAATTAGGATAAAGGAATGAAGTAAGGGATTATATGGGAATGTAAATTAAGTGAACTAGTTAGGGTGCGGTTGTGAAATTAATTTTCGTTTTAATGTCCCAAATAGTTGAGTTAACGAAAGTTTATAAGACGAAAAGATGTATTACGCAAACGACATACGTTTCATTATTAATAATTCATTGACTGTTGTTTATGACGCATGGTTTATCTCACAACACACAATAGAGAAGCGGGACTCGAGAGCTGCTCTCCAAAAACGATATATATAGAAATTACCAAAGAAGACGAATAGTGAGGTCTAATTTTATGATATATTAAAATCTGATATATTTTTATTTTTAAAATATATTTTTAAATAAAACTCATGCTTTAATGTAGGTGTATTGATGGCATGTCGCTACTCCATTCCGTTTAAGTTCAGTGTCAATAAAGCCGTGTTGGTAAAATAACATTTTGATAGCTCGAAACAGTTTAATAATTACATATCAGTAAAATTCATCTAGTCTATTAATGTTTGTGAGCCTATCGACTACTACTAGGTACAAACGTTATCAAAATTCATCACATATTATGTATGTATTTTATTTGTCATAAATTTTTCACTTTTCGACTATTCAAAATAAGAGAAAAAAGTAAAAAAGTTTTCAAATAACATTTCTGTATTTTAAAAAAAATTCAAACATTGGGCACCAATATTAAAAGGATACTTTTTAAAGGTTTGCGCCGTGCGGGTGATAGCCGAGTCCGATCCCATCCAAGAGTTTTTGACCGACTCTGATGACTCCATCAATGCCTCTCCGGTAGATCTGAAGATCTTGCTTCCGGACCGAGAGGTGGTAACCGTCTCAGTGAAGAAGTCGACCAATGCGGAGGATGTGTACAGAGCCGTGGTGGAAAAGATAGCCCTCTCAAAAGCAGTGGCCAAATACTTTTACCTGTTTGAGATCATAGAGTATAATTTTGGTGAGTGTCTTCTTCTGCGATGTTTTATTTTCACATTGGTAAAACTATTAGGCCGGCGCACACTGTGCGTATCTTCCGCCTCGTCAAATCGGCATAGCAAATGGATCGACTGATCATCCGCGTAGTGTGTTTGATAAGACCATTATTGTATGGAAAGAAACGTTTTGGCGTTCTGCGATGGAAGAGACGCAGCGAAAGATAAGCTTATTGTGGCTTCGGCCTTAATTTTCCTTTTCTGGTGGGAGATCGGGAACATTGTAAGAAGGGGTGATGTGAAGGGTTTTACTTGATTATTGATTATGTTATTTGTTGTGTTTAGGTTTTTATGAATTTCACCACCTAGATACCCCCTCCACTTCTACTGAATCCACAACCCACACACCAGACAACCACTCCCACATACCTCAGACTTAATTCACCTGATGAAGGAAACGGACGTTTCCGAAACACGTAGTGAAACAAGTGCTCAAATATAAATGGAAAAAACAAAGTTCATTGTTTTATTTCATAATTTAACATAATGTAGCAGTTTCCATCCACAAGGTCTTACAAAGCTTCGGATAAGATGTCCTAGCACAATGACCAACACAAAAATGATAAATGTTTTGAAAAATGTGTAGTTTTTTATTGTTTAACTGTGCTTGTAGAACGTAAGCTGCAACCCGATGAGTGTCCCCACGCTCTGTACATCCAGAACTACTCCACGGCATCCAGCAGCTGCCTCACCGTGCGCAAGTGGCTGTTCAATCTTGCCATTGAAGCAGAGATGTTGAGGAATGACGTTCAGGCTGCCAGTTTTGTCTTTTGGCAGGTTAGTTTATCAATCTTTTTACCTAGAAATAAGAAATAATCATGGAACATACGAAAATCAAGAAATTAAATACATATTTGGCGGATTGATTGTTGTACCGCATCTGTGAATGGAAGATCCCTCGACGCGGTATTTGTAAAGGAAGAGAAGGCCCCGACCGGGAGAATTCTTCCGTTATCAATGTTTGTGTGTTGAATGTTTGAATGAATGTGTGCAGTAAAGCTAGTAAGACAAGGCAGATAAACACAAAGTGTTAAGTAGTACTCACTGTTTGATGTTGAGGTTTACTTGAGCAATCTTTATGTGGTACAAGAATATTACTTGTAGATGCTTCAGCAATCATTGACAGAATATTTTCGCTATGGTTTAAGGGAAGCAGTGTGGGCGCATTGTCTGTATCTTCAATCTCATTGGCTGAAATGTAGCTCCTGATCATCACAGATAGTCTGTTTAAAAAATTAGCTTTTACGACTTGTGTGATGCCCAACACTCAAAATGGCTGTTCAATAATCATTCTGAATGATGATGAAATTGGTAATAATTCTTGACATCAGGAATTGGTGGGAAGCAGCCCGGTGTAAAGACCGGTGGAGATTTATTCTCGCGAAGGCTAGTACGCATATCTGGCTAAGGTGTCAGGGATATTGAAGATGAAAATGATGAAAAGTGAGATATTTCCTCCTATTCTTTGACCATTCTGGTTTGTACTTAAATTTATTCTGTTTACAGGCGGTGGAGGAGGTGAACCGCGGTACGTGTGTTGCGGGTGAGCGCCTCTACCAGCTGAAGGCCCTGCAGGACCTGTCCCGCTGCCCCGAGTACCTGGCCCTGGCGCGCACGCTGCCCGGATACGGCCGGGCCCACCTGCCTCCCTGCCACACTGACTCCCGTAAGGAGGGCAAGGTGATGCCCACTGTGGGTAAGTACGGCTGACGCTAAGAATTATTGACTGCACGCCTCCCATTGGCATATCCTTTATACCAAACATCTATCCTCAGTTTAAAGATCGACCGTGTCGTGATTACTATGCAAAAATATTTTTTAGCATCATTGACATCTATCAATTTTATAATTTTTTTTAGTTATGCTCAGATGTTCAACTTAATTTGAAACAATCTTACCTATTTAAAATTTTTAGGAATTATTATGTATATGGAAAAAACTGCCCAATACTAGTTATATATATTATATTCTGTAATAGATTATACAGTTAAACCCTGTTAATTTGAATCCTGATAATCCTGATTTTAGGTAATTTGAATTTTATAAAATACGAAATGCTTATTTTATAGTTGATTTACCCCAGTTATTCGTAGATTGAGATACTTTTTAGAATTTCGAATTAATGAGGTGCTACTATAATATATATAGTATTTTCCAGATGTTTTGTCAGAATATGGAAAAGTATGTTTATTCTTTTAACAAAATTAGAGCATTAGTTTGTGATTTTTTACTAATTTCACAATGTTTTATTGAAATTCCGAATACATTAATTCGATCACCTCGCGATTAATTTATGTTTCATCCTTTGAATTTCGAATTAACAGGGTTTCGCATAGTTTAAATTAACAAGGTTTTACTATGTATTATTAATTAATACAATTATTGAAGTAAGACCATAATTTTTGGTAAAAAAAAGATATCAAGCGAGTACATAGTACTCTCATGCTTGTGTATAAAAATTGTGGTGTGCGATATGTGTAAATGCCTTATTTCTGCAGGCTTCTCCTCACTGGCCCTGCATGCGTGCCGCGCAGACGGTTCCCTGGAGACGCCTCCCCAGGTCCTGGAGTTCCTTCCCAGCCAGTGGGAGCCGGACCCTGCAGCGGGCTGCCTGCGGGTGCACTGCAAGCGGCCCGACCGTCCCCCGCGCTGCCTCAACATCTACACGCCATATGTGAGTCTCTGTACTTAGTCTCATTCAGTTTTGCCCAGTTCTAAACTCACCAATGTAAACCCTCCAAACCCATTTATTTCACACTGTTCATATAGTAAACTTAATTCATCTACTAGACAAAGCTGTGTGAAAAGGATAGATATTTATTTGCTTGTGTTTATTGTCTTTGGATCTTCAGTGCACTTTTCATAAATATATTTTATAATGTCTGGTGAGATGAAAGGTTCTGCAGGTAGGGTAAAGAGTTTACTACATAGTTGTACGTTTACATGCCAGATAAAATATCAGAACCGATACATTTTTGGTAGGGTCTGAGAAGTACAGGGTTGAAATATAGAGAATTGCATACATGTTCTGATGATGATTGAAGATTTTGAGATCAGGATGGAAGGTTATTGAAAGTAGGCATTTCTAGAAGATTTTATGGTTCTTTCTCAAACAATTTTGAGCTAAAATTTTCTATCTTTATACATTGTAATAACCTTAGGTGGCGGCAAATTTGGTAAATAATACTCGCGGCAATGGGACTCCTTATTTAGTGTAAACACCGTGTGCGTGTATACGGAACCGTGGCTGCGAGTAGAGTGACGGCACCGGCTCGCTCCAAGTAGGTACATACCTCACTCGCGTGGAGCCGCGCGGTGCACGCGCGATCCATGTACACTACATACATCATGATTTTCGCCACACTCAGAGGAGGGCCCACTAATATGCCTGATGGCTATAATACATATTTACAAAAAAAAAACTATATTTTATTTTGAAAGACAATTATTTCTTTAAATGATAAAATTGTTTAATACATAATTTGATTTACTTTCCAGTTCCAGTATCTGAGCGACTGTCTGGACAGGATAGCCGAAGAGGCCAAGTGGGTGGACACGGGGGAATAACATCCCGGCGCCGTACTCGCCGACGTGAGCAGCCGACGCCGGAATTAATTCTATGTTAGCTATAACAACCCTCCATCCCCTCCGCAGAGCCAACTCGGATCAATTACTGTCCATGTCTTGATTGTTTCATCTGATGTAACTCACCCCTCATCCAATGCCGATTCATTTTTGTACCGTCTTCATTGATAATGTTTAATTTCCTGACTGAATTATATTTTATTTATACTTAAGGATATATGAGACCACGAGGACATGAGGTAGTAATAGCCATAAAGAAGGTTTCAAAATTCCAATAGTTAATTTCTATTCTCATTCTCATATAGCAGTTCCGTAAACATATTTTAAGATTTAATTATAGGAAATAATCTTGTACCGCACGTGGGCTGGCTGCAATCATTTAGCGTAATCAGTACTGGATAATTGTGACTACTTTCATTTAGCAATCTGCTGGTATTGGATTCTGAATTAAACAATGGCAGGATCGATTGTTTTGCTATATTCGAAGGTATCCAGATTCCAAATGCAGACAAAATTCAATTAAGAGTTAAAAATTTTGCCGGCATTATATTTTTTAATGATAGTCCATTGCGAATAGTGTTATATTAATCTTATGATTTCAACATCGCTCATACGGAGGGCAACATTGACAGACTGAGATAAAGATAAAATAGTTTGTCCTTTGACCATATTTACGTTGTCGGGCTTTAGTTTTCAATTTGTCAGTCCCAAAATGGTTAGTCAGCCGATGATGCGTCATTAATAAATCTGTATATTTCCTGTATGATTGTTATGTGCGTTATTTTCTAAGATATGTTTTTCACGATGACCAATGTATATTTTGTGTTAATTTAGAAATAGTTTCCTTTATCTATAGAGTGTCAGTGACGCGGGAGTCATTGTTTGTCGTAAATGGACTCTGAAATTATTATTTGAAACTTATTAATGTATTGTCTTATTCGTGACTCATTTAAAAAAAATTATTTTATTATTTGTTTGTAGAATGTTTGGACATTTTTGTTAGAGAATATTTAGTGAGAGTTTTGTACTTATTATATTTCCATCGGACAGATATCAGTTAGAGTAAATGAGACATGTGATACCTTAAATTGCCTTCTCTAGTTGATTTGGTTTCCCTCCCACCACGGCCACGGTTTACTACGTTGACAGCTATTATTAATATGAAAAATTTTAATATTGCATATTATATTATTATAATCGTATATTTTGTATTGTTGGGAATTTTTATCTGTCGTTTCTTGAAGACATTATAATGAAAATTTATTAAAAGGGTAAAATTTTTACTTAATACCTTGAAATAAAATAATTATTACATGTATAAATGCATGCCGTGTATAATTAAAGAGGTTTTGATATATAAAATCAACTAAGTTTTAAGAATTGTAAATAAAGTTTATTGTTTCAGTCTCTGAACCATTGATATCCTTCTAGAATTAGTAATACATACATCATTTATATTGTTAGTTGATTACTTCTGCGAAATACAGAAATTTTAGATGACCGTTTCAAATTTTTTTTTATATTCTTGAGAGATCACCGATTCTCTGATTACGTCTGCAGCGAAACCTCAATCTCAAACCATTTTTCATATTTTCTATATCATCAATGTTGGATAGGTTTCACTAACAACTTTTATTTTATTTCAAAACAAAATAATTTTTACAATAACAAACATAAAAAAATAATAAGTGTACAGTATTTTAAAATTTAAATAATGCTCTATATAATCGAAAATATAATTCAACTGCGAATGAGGTTTCGCTGGACATGTTATTTGCGTATGCGAATGTATATTTTATTTTGTCATCAAGGATGGCTCATTCAGCTCACTAGCAAAATTTTGAAAGGTAAGTTTACGTGAAGTAAATTTGTGTAACTGTTGTTAATAGTAAATTGTTGGTTTTTAACGAAAGGCAAAAGTACAACATCAAATAATATTCAAATAAATGATTGTTTTGCCGGTACACAATTTAAATATGATCACTCATCTAGTGAATGCACCGAGCGTAGCCTGAACTTCAGTTTTGTGCGTACTACTATTTTGCTAAGAGTTAAGACAGTGTATCGAATGTAAGTTATGAATGCAGTTTTTATAAATACATAGGTTATAGAGCCATTCTGAATATTAAGTATTAGGCCAATCAGATCCCCTTGATGGTAAATTAATGTGATAAAATGTTAGAATTATATTATTGTATTATTATAATGACAAAATTGTCAGCAAACATTATAAGATTTATCTGCTTGGCGCAGTCAAAAATGCCATCTAACTTTATCGTTCTAAGTGATGTTTATCTCTCATCACCCAGTGCATGATTGTGCATTCTAGGTTAAAAAAAGCATTTCAATAATCTTCACTAATTGGATAGGTTATAAGTGTCATGACAATGAATGGATTCCGATTACTATTTCTTACTAAATTCATAGCCACAATATCGAACACATTGGCAATTTCACAAAAAATTGATACATCACCAGTATTAGTGCATATGTAGGTATGTATTGCATTTCAAAATTATTAATATTTAACGTTGGTTTTCATTGGGACAGTTCAACACATGGCCTTCCGTCATTGATGGTCCGTGTCCGTGCATGAGTTTTTCATATTGAAACAATCTACGAAACATGTATCAAGCTCCCATTAAATTCTTTGGAGATAATATATCATATTCCATCATGTACATACCGTTTCTCAAGAGACTCGTGCACTGACATTTAATTTGGCGCACTTCACGTTTGTTGTTCAAACAACAATCTGTTAACCATTGAGATTTCATTCGTCTGCTGGAACAATTTTAATTAAACTGTAATTTGAAATAAGCTGGTAGACCCTCTTTCCATTTAAGAATGACAATCGAATTAGTACGTGTAAGCTGTGTGTATGATGTGCATTTTTTCTTTTGTGTTGGTGTTTGCGGGTATAAACACCAACCCAACGAAACAATGTGGTTCGTACGCACGGCTTACACATACTAATTTGATTGTCTATTTTAAATGGAAACAGGTCTAAAAGGAAATGCATTTTTTTCATAATTAATTTCCCCTCTTCTTTTTTTTTTTCAAACGTTTCAGAATAAACCATTGTAGGTATCTATAGTTTTGGGTTACGTCAACGAGTTTCACTGGCAAAACAAACTTAGCTTACACTCGTTGGAGTTTCTTTCTACCAATCTCAAGGTGTGATCTTAGATTTGCTTCTACAGATGAAAATATTTCCATGGGTACATGTACTGGGATTTATCTCATTATATTTCATTCTGTGGATGCAGGTCACAAAAGACATAAAATTCCTTTTATATTTGCAATAAGACTATGTATTATGTATGTAGTTAAGAAATTGTTATTTCTACAGACATTACATTGCATATATGATTATTTGAAAAGAGTCTTCGCGTGTCTAGTGTAGTTTTTGTTTTTTGAATTAATGGATCGATTGACAAAAAGCTTTCAAAATCATTCCATTTTGCAGGCTTTTTGTATGAAAATAGTTAAAAGAAGTGTAAACTGCTATCTACCTTATACGCGAATCTCAATGGCAGAATCGGTTGAATTTAAATAATAATTTGTCAGTGAAAATTATTATGTTCCGATGGGTTAAAGTGAGATCAAATAAATAATGTAAATAAGGATATGAAATTTGAGCTAGAAATTAGTATTATTTATTACACAACATGACACGTATTATAGTTTTAATATTGTCTGCGTACAGTATTCAGGGTATAAAGGTGAATATTCTATAAAAATTATACCGCGTTCTTATAAGTTTTCGGACAGTACACCTTTTTAAAGAGCAAGAAACTTGTGAAATCCTAATGAATTTTGTCCTCCGGAATCTTTAAAATTTGTTTTAAAAAAATGAACATGAACATAAAAAATGTTTCATCAATATAATAGGGTAATTTCAAATTTTTTTTTAATAGAAAAATCTTAACTTTGATTTAGAAACGATTTTAAACTCCCGCCAAAATGCTTATCTTCGCAAGTGTCGTAATTTGGCAGTTTTCATGTCAAATTGATTTTTACCACGTGACAGCACATTTGCATATTTAGACATTCAGTCGTTTTTTTACAAAACAAGCCGCCTTTTTTGTATTTCATCCATAATGTCTGGGAAAAGTACATATTGTAAATATTGTATAATACCTAAATGTAGAAATTCTTTCCTGAAAACTCCTAATAAGCTATCTATATATGTGCCTAAGAGTGCTCCCTTAAGACAGGAGTGGTGTCGTGCGATGAGACGAAACGAGAAGAAAAATGAAGTACTTTCTTCTTATTCCACTCTATTCTGTTGTGAAAATTATTTTAATATAAGTATTATTTAGAATGTCCGAAGACGTACGGTTACCGTAGAAATGAAGCAAATTACAGTGACAAACACCATAGATAACGTATGTTTGTCTTTAATTTTTGCCAAACAACGTCACCACCAATCAAATCGCGTTTTGAAGGAAGCGTAATTTTTAACATTTTTATTATAAAAATTATTAATGAAAACATTATCCCACACCGTCCATACTGAGTTACAAAATATAATTTATTTTTCTAAATCTATTTCGTATATTTTCATAGATATCTGTAAAATGTGAAATTACCCTATTACGATGTTCAAACCAAAAAAAAACATATACGCTTTGTTGTCAATGACTATAGACTATTTGCAAGGCAGAGATAACATTATAACGTATATAGATACAGAGATAACATTATTAGGTTGAATGTGTAAAATACTGATTTTTCATTACTATTAAAAGTTAAAAGCCCAAACACATATTTCATATTGTTGGATAGATTTTGATAAAAATACTACCTGCTGCAGAGGATCGCTAGATGCAGCTTCTGGAGAATTTCAATGTATGTATCTGTTTTTTCCATCTCGAGAAGTCTTGAAACGATCCACTGTTAAAAAAGATGAAGACTACCTAATTATTGCAGTTAGTTTCATTTGAAATTATTTTGGCACTTGCAAATGTGCGTGTAAATGCATTTTGTTTTTGGCGGACGATGGTCAATGAGCCGTTGATAATTTTTTGAAGCTCACTTGAGTGTGTTAAAAATTAAATTTTTGTATAAGTTTGAAGGCAGCTCTAAATTAATTGTATGTTCATAGCACTCTTTTTATAATTTCTTCTTGTATGTTGAAGTATCGATGCTGTAATCATATCTGATGATTAGTGGTGTAAACAAACTGTTTGGATTTTTAATACAACTTGAAATATACTGAACATTTTAATAGTAATCGGAAGTTCATTTAAGCTTCATTTTGACTTGTTTTATTTCTCAATCTGGGTGATTCTCTGTTCTCGCCGCAATTGATTTGATATTGTAGGAAAAAACCCCTTTATTCTGATTACAATTATTATTAAGTATACTTTAAGGTGAATATTTTAACAACAACAACTTGAATAGTATTGTTAAGGTTTACGTCATATTATGTAAACGAAGCAAGAAATATGTATTTAACTGTATTTCAATGCTTGACGAAATAATGTATAAGAATTGAATTTATATTCACTGAACGGTCCATGGAGAAACTTTTGTCTTGAGCGTAGCCCCAAAGGTCAGTAAATGGTTTTCACCGAGTCATTTTCAACATTGTCTGCTGTTTTATATGTACTGGAGATTAAACTGATCAATAATGTTTGACCAGGAGAATAAACGGAGAAGGCTCTATGAATCAGAAACCATATGTGTTGTTGCCTGGATTGACACACAGCTCAATGCAACTTTGACATTGCAATTACATCATAGTGAGTTTCGCACTTATTTCAATCAAAAGATTGCACTCCATATCAATACATAATGTATATTGGTACGACGAAATAATAATTGAATGCAGCTTTGACATTGGAGTCGGACTGTCGCTATTGGATCATAATGACTTTCGCACTTATTTCAAGCAAAAGATTGCACTCCATATCAATACATAATTTATATTGGTACGACGAAATAATAATTCAATGCAGCTTTGACATTGGAGTCGGACTGTCGCAATTACATCATAATGAGTTTCGCACTTATTTCAAGCAAAAGATTGCACTCCATATCAATACATAATGTATATTGGTACGGCGAAATAATAATTCAATAGTTCAAATTAACGTGTTACACAAACAAATTAAAATTGATGTGACACGTATTCCGTGTTCACATCTCTATTTTTTTTTAAAAAAAAAAAAAAAACTAAATTTTAATGGGCTCCTTGGACCCCGCAATCACCGCTGGCTTCATTGTTAAACCTGCAGTCTTGACCTTCGAGGCAAAGGGAGCCTGCTAATCAAATGAATCTTAAAACCGGATCAAATGTTTCATTAATTTACATTTAACCTCATACATGCATATTTTTATTATTGTACTGCAAAAAATCATGGAATCTAAATGATTTGAGATTAATCACATAGTCTAGTGTGAAAATGAAAAATAAATATCAATGAAATGTGTAGCTCGTAAGAGTTTACAAATGGGAAAACCTATGTGTCGCCAGTTAGATGTTTTGGGTGTAAATAAGAATACATACATGCGTTATATACATACAAACTTTGACATACCTTTTGTGGTTGAAAAAAATAAAATAAAATTATCAAATAACTAACTAGCGGAAATTATTCTCGAGTAACGTGTTGTATTGTACTTTGGAAATGGACTCAATTGTTTTTTTGCAGCACGATGACGGCATTATAATATGTCCATATTGGAATATAAAATGTGTATTATAGAATAAGTGTTTTAAGAAACTAAAAGTGTGAATATGGCACGGTCAATGATCTAGGTAAATAAATGATTGTGAAATATATATCAAAAAGAAAATTATGTATCAAAAAAATCTTAGTGTAAGATATTTTTTGCATTTTGAACTTAACACAATCACAAAAAAATAGAGGCCGGTGTTAACGCTTGCGCCGTGTGTAAATTTAAAAATACATTGTGCTGTCGCAAGTAATGTCTCCCGCAAGAGCATTACAAAAACATTCCTCGGTGTTAGTCACAGTTTTCTCAGACATATTCTGTTTCGATTGTGTAACATTTGTGTTCCTGACATGTAGACTTAGCCTTACTAAATGCAATATTAGAAGTTAGTTTGTAAGGAAATATATATCCAGTGGGAGGGCCAGAGCGGTGTTTCATAGTTATGTAATGTATATTACTGTAATGAAATGTATATTATCATAATTATTATTATTACAAATATTTACTTATAAAATAAATTTATGTTAATTATTACTGTTTTTTTTAATGTGTAAATATCTTAGCTTGCACCTTATTCCTTTTTTTTTTCTGTAGCAGCAAAAATTCTCAAATCTTGTTTACCGACTGTCTGTTGACGAACAGCTACAGCTATTATGCAATGTCCAACAGCAATTATATCCAACAATGATGGACTCTTTACTTTTGAATTTCAACTTCACATTAAGTAATTATTAATTTTGTGGTGGCCAAAGACGCGTACATATACATGTGTAAGTAGGCACACCATACGCCGACAATCAAGCACGGCAGGCTATCGCCCCCGACGCTGAATCCGTAAAACGGGCGACAATGTAAGCCGGACCAATGACCGAGTACACAGGCGCGTATAGCAGAGGGCATGAAAAGCGAGGCAACTCACCTTGCTGACCAGACTAAATATTACCCACACAAGCGGCCGAGTAAGACGAAGTCATAATACACTGAGTCCTTTGTTTACGACAACTATAAAAACGGTAGTCTCCAGAGCAGACTGTCTCACTTTCCCAGTGAACAGCTCGTATAGCGAAAGCCCTCGCCATCATACCTTTGAACGTCACTTGTAACCTTTGTACCTACTGTATTCTTTATAACTTTTGCTTTTGCAATTCTGTAAAACCATTGTGACTTTACATCATCAACACCGCTTCAACTCATCCTAAACTGGAGGGCTCGTACACCTCCACAGTTTTATACTAATTACTCAAAACAAAAAAGTGTATTAGGAAATCAATCATCTATGGCAATCACCTTATGCTCGGTATCACTGTACTAGAGTTATCGCAATTTTTTTTACTGGCCCAAATAACCATAAACCTTAAACTTCATGTTGACATTTTTTAAAGATAATCTGCAATATTCACGTTTGAAAAATTAAAATGTCTTTAAATCTTTGTGGATACATACATAAAGAACTTATTTGTGAACTCATTACCTAGATAGCGCCTAACAACATAAATTGCATTCCTAAGCAACCATTTTGAAATAAATGAATATTGAAATTTCAAAAACAAACCCCATCCTTTCTGCCCAATGGCCTATTCGGCACACAATCTTTAGAAAAAACATTTATTTCTTGCCTCAGCGATATGCAGAAATGGCCGAACTCGACAGACTATAATATTTTTTATTGTCATGAAATCAAACTTACCTTATCTCTAGTTTCGTAATGAGAAAATCTGGAAACATATCGACATAAAACATAATTTGCAAACTTTCTTTTCGTTCATATTATATACGATTTATAGAAAATAATGACAGGTTTTAACTTTTGAATTTTCAAATTAATTTTAGAGTAAACAAATTTATTAATCAAAGAGCCTTTGTAAGAACGGCAAAGTGCGGCTCCGGAGGCATGCGGTTCTTTGGCCTTGTAAGAATGGCTCTGACATATCCACAGGCAGGCGCACCGAGAGTGTCGGTCGGGAAGAGAAAGGAAAGACAATTTTTCCGATGTTAGAAGAAGTCATTTCATTCCAGGGTTCGAAAAAATCCAATCCAAAAAAACCAAAAAAAAACAAAAAAATAAAAATCAATTATATAATAATATATCAAAAATTGGATATATATCCAAACTTTTTTTTCTCCTTTTTTGCACACGTCGATTGATACAAACTAAAAATAATTAGGAAATCTATTTTTTATTTTGTATATGAATTATTATTTATTAAAGAAATGAATTGCATACTGAAAAAAGCTTATATATTATGCAATTATTATATATAAGTTATAAAAGTTGCTCTTTCTAATGTAGTGTTATGGGTGTTTGTTCTATGTGTGAAATAAAAAACGGATTATATGAAACAAATGAAACTAAAAAATAACTGTAGCACTTTTTAAAATACAACTAGCGCCATCTATTAACATTTGCAGAAAGTTTTCTTGGATATATATCGAAAATAAAAATCGAGCCATAAATATCGTGATATATATCCGCGGATATATATCCTCGAACCCTGTTTCATTCTAAAATAAATTATCCCTTTTTACTCAAGATTTTGAAATGGAAACGTAGTTTCACTTTCCGAGCCAAGAAAATAATTCATCTATTGACAAACTCTTTTTCAAAACAACCATTTTAAATATGATGGAAGCATTTTTCAGCAGGTTTCAGGAATTTAAAAATAGCAGAGCGACCTTAGCATTTGTCAAAAACCCTCTTAATGCTACAATAACATATTTAAAAAACAAGGAAATATGGAGTTCTAAATTTGAACGTCCTTTGTGTTGATTTTGAAATATTGGAGAAGAACAAACGTGAGCTTAGTTCACAACACAAGTGGTCTGCTTTGAAAGACCTGATCATGTTCCTGGACCTGGAATAGTATTCCTGTTTTTTATGATCAGCTGAAAAAACTGGAGTTTGCTGTTCTTTTCATTTTCGATTCTACATCTTCATGCGAACAATCTTTTTCAAGCATGAACTTTATCAAGAGTAAACTGAGAAGTCATCTTATTGATGAGAACCTGGAAACTTGCCTAAAATTAAGAATAACAATATACAAACCTGACTTACTCAAACTTTCCAAGGAGATACCACGACATCATTCGCATTAAGTGTTTGTGAGTCATTGTTATGATTTAAATTACGGATTTCTTAAAACATATTATTTTTTATCTTGAATAAGACCTTTATTAAGGCGATCGTCTAGCAGAATGAGCAAATTTCACAATTTTTTCTCATATTTTCTCTTGTGTTTTTTATCACATTTTTGTATGGAAATATCTCATTTTAAAATTTATTCATCAGGTTACATATATTTTAAATACGAATATCTTATTATCTTAAATTTATTACAATTATAGCAAAATCTGTCTAATTCAATAAAAAAAATACAGCAGACTCTTAACTGTCGAACAAAAACAAATCAACAAATATTTCCCGAAGTGAAGAACATAATAAAATCGGCCATTATTTTCGGAAAAGCCAGTAATTAACAAAAAAATCATTTTTGAAAAACATTTATTAAGAATCAAAATAGGTACATACAAACAATTTAAAGATTTCAGTTTTATCACAGTAAATATATTTCAAAATACAGAAAATTGCTCATTGTATATATAACAGTCGGATATAGTGCTGGGTACCATAATTTAAAATAAAGATATTTTAAATAGTAAACATTGAAGCCCCGGATGAAGGTTATTATAAAAAAATATAAATAAATGTTACGAAGAGTATATAATTTTAAAAACAAATCATTGTTTTCTTTTTAAAAGTACAAATGAATTTTGTAGATTAAATTATACAGTATATGTATAAAAAAATATCACAATCATTTCAATAAAATTTATCAAGGGTTTCCGTGAAACCGACCAAGATTTCTGCTGACATTAAACACCGAAAACAACAACTCTGACTCTCCTAAAAGCTGCATCTAAGCCTCCCCCATCAGTAAACATTCATGTACACCAACTTATTATGAATATCATTCTTGCCCACAGATTGAACACAATATTTATTTAGTCTACAGGGATGACCCCAGACCATACAAACAAAATAATCTTTCCATCTTTGACTGTTGATGTGTAGGAATTTTTGATCGTTCCTATACTTTTAAAATGCATACACCGCAATTATCTTGTTAGTGATAATATTTTATTAACCGGAACAAACTGTATGTAATTTATATTGGAACTGTGAGTCTAGGAAAATAATCGAAAAGATATTTATTTAATGAGTAAGTACTTTTTATGGGACAGAAAAGTATTAAACAAATAAATACAAGGACAGATTGAGAATTAAGCTTATCAAAGGCTACCTTCCAGAGGAAAGATGTTTATAAAAATAAATGAATGTCCGTATATACAAACGTACATAATTACATTATGTTAAACACAAATTTATGCACTCATAAATGAGGTTAACCCATAAAATAATATGATTTTTGAATCTATTATGTAATTTGAAAACGAATCTATTACTGAAATAATGGATCAATCCTTAGATTCTGCCGAGACAAAGAAATCCAAAAATAAACAGAAACGCAATTACAGAATCACACAAAGAAAATCTGTATGTGTGTATTCGTCATGCTAGCCTCGAAACAGCTGTGACTTCGCTCACAAATGTAGCAAATTGGATGAATAACACGTTGATATTTCGTT